>PVIU01021826.1:0-30991 GCA_004026605.1 Ondatra zibethicus
GGTCTCTTGAATTTTTGAAGATAAGTATTTACCTGCAAAGACAAGAACAGAACCGTGCCCTAACCCTTATGAAGTTTCCTTACCACCTATATGGTTGTCACCATTGTGAATGGGCTATCATTTCTCTTTTTCAAGACATTTCTCCTTTACAAACCAAATCTTTATTAATTTTGATGGTATCCATATTTCTTCTCCTGTGGAAACAAGAGCAAAACCCCTTCCCCAACATAGTACATCTCCTGGTTTCCATTGTGAGGTCAGCACATCCTTGAAATAAACCAGTTGATTTAATTCAGAAGACTTTTCCGTTATCCAATGCCTCTCTGCTGCTGTTGTCCCTTTGTCATTAGCATTAAGAAAATTCAAGGTTTATAAAGCATTATGCAATCTATTTCTGAGGGTATTTTCCATCCCTTTCTGTTTGTTCAGCATATCCTTTATAGTGTGATTTGACCTTCCTATAACTGCCTGACCTGTAGGATTATTTGGTATACCTGTAATGTGCTTTATATATAATAAGCAAAAAACTGTTTTATTTTCTTAGACACATATGCTGGACCATTGTCTGTCTTTATTTGTGCAGGAATCCCCATGATGGCCATAACCTCTAATAAGTGTGTGATTACTGAATCAGCCTTTTCTGAGCTCAAGGCCCATTGAATACCTGAATATGTGTCTATGGTGTGGTGCACATATTTCAATTTACCAAATCCCTTAATGTGGAACACATCCATCTGCCAGATTTCATTCCTTTGAGTACCCTTAGTACTCCTTGCAGGCAATGGTGTTTGATTATAGAAAGAGCAAGTAGGACACCTCTTTATAATTTCCTTAGCTTGTTGCCATGTAATAGAAAACTCTTTCTTTAAACCTTCGCAATTGACATGATTTTTTAATGAAATTCAGAGGCCTACAACACATTTCCAACCAATAATTGATCAATTTCTGCATTACCTTGTGCTAGAGGACCTGGCAGACCCATATGGAATCAGATGTGTGTTATGTATATGGGACAAAGCCTATTCCTGATTATGTCTTGTACCTGGATGAACAATGAAGTCAATTATATATCATCTGGTATAAATTCAACAGTTTCAATATGTAAGACAACTCTTTCTGCATATTGTGAATCAGTAACTATATTGAGAGGTTCTTTAAAATCTCTTAGTACCATAAGAATAGCATATAATTCTGCCTTCTGAACAGAATTATAAGGGCTTTGTTCCACCTTACTCAATTCTTCTGATTTGTAACCTGCCTTCCCTGTTTTATTTGCATCAGTATAAAATGTATGGGCTTCTGTTATTGGTAAATCACATACAATTAGGGGAAGAATCCAAGAAGTTCTCTTTATAAGGTTAAGTCTATTGCTTTGGGGATAATTGCTATTAATTCCTCCCAAAAAATTAGCACAAGCCCTATGCCAGGGTTCACTGGCTTTTTTATTTCATCAGCAGTAAAAGGCACTATAATCTCTGCTGGGTCTATACCTGCTAATTGACAAAGTCTCAATTTACCTTTTATAAACAATTCAGAGACTTTTTCCACATAAGTTTTTAATTTTTTACTTCGTTTATGTGGTAAAAAGATGCATTCCAATATAATATCATCTCTCTGCATTAAAATTCCTGTAGGAGAAATTCTGGAAGGCAATATGACTAAAATACAATTAAGATTTGGATTCACCCTATCCACATGTGCCTCCTGTAATTTCTCCTCAAGAAACATCAATTGCTTTTCTGCTTTAGCTGTTAATTCTCTAGGACTATTCAAGTCTTTATCACCATCTAAGGTTTTGTTTAAATGAATTATTAGATCAGGTGTTATCCCAACAGCTGGTCATAGACTGGAAATGTCTCCCAATAATCTTTGAAAGTCATTTAGAGTCCACAACTGGTCTGTCCTAATTTGTGCCTTTTGTGTTCTAATTTTCTGTAAGCCTATTCTGTAAGATAATTAACAGAATCTCCTTGTTGAATCTTTTCATGAGCAATTTGTAATCTCCATTTAGGCAAGACTTTCTTTACTTCTTCAAACATCCTTTCTAAAGTATCTGTATTTGAATCAGATAACAAAATTTCATTCACATAATGGTAGATTATAGACCTAGGAAACTGCTTATATATTATTTCCAATGGCTTATTTACAAAGTATTGGCACAGGGTGGAACTATTGAGCATTCTCTGTGGGAAGACGGTACATTGATATCTTCTAGTTGGCTGAGAATTATTATAAGTAGGCACTGTGAAGGCAAATTTTTCTCTATCCTTTTCTTGTAAAGGTATAGTGAAGAAACAATCCTTTAAATCAATAACTATGAGAGGCCATCCCTTTGGTAACAGAGAAGGCAGAGGAATTCCAGATTGTAGAGGGCCCATCGATTGAATAAACTTGTTGATAGCCCTTAGATCTGTCACCATTCTCCATTTTCCAGATTTCTTTTTAACAACAAATACAGGAGAATTCCAAGGGCTGGTAGATTCTTCTATATGTCGAGCATCTAGTTGCTCTTGTACCAGCTGTTCTAAAGCATGCAACTTTTCCTCAGCTAGAGGCCACTGCTTAACACATTGGTCTCTCAGTTAACCATTTTAAAGGTAGGGCTGTTGGTACCTCTGAAGGTTTATCAATTGCTTTGTGTTCTTGTACAGCCCAAATGGCTGGTGTCTGTCATCTGTAATATCTTCTAATATTTTCCTCAGATACATAAGTTTTGGGGGCTCCAGGAATGTTAATCTGGGTATTCCATTGCTGCAATAGGTCACAACCCCACAAATTCACTGCAATATTGGCTATATATGGCCTTAGTCTTCCTATTTGCCCTTCTTGCCCTATACATTCAACCCATCTCGTGCTTTGTTTTATCCAACATAGGGTTCCAATTCCCAGGAACTGAGCATCTACGTCTTGAAGAGTCCAATTCGGATGCCAAGATTATGGAGTAATAAAACTTACATCAACACCTGTGTCTAATAAGCCTTCAATAAAAATACCATTTATACAAACTCTTGACTTTGGTCTTTGATTATTTATAGAAGTCTGCCAAAATGCACATTTCCTCTGTCCTGCTGGAGTTTTTGACTCATCCTTCACATTTAACCCATCATTCAAAGCAGTATTGCTTTTTAGAGTAGGCATTGGGTTTTTTAATTTTCCTGGCACGACACGTTCTCCAAAGTAACTGGGAATGACTGCACTACATTCATCATGGGGGTCTACAAGAGGCCCCCCACAGCGTTTCCCGATGGTATCGGGTTGTCTTGTCTATCTGTCATTGACCTACAGTCATTGTTCCAATGTCGACTTTTGCCACACCTCCTACATATACCTGGAGGCTGGGTCCTCCTATTTCTGCCATTCCCAGAGGAGGCATTATTCCTAGGAACCCGTTGTTTACAATCCCTTTTCAGATGTCCCATTCTACCACAATTAAAACATCTGGTATTCTGATGTCTCTTACCATTGGAAATTGCTTCTCCTGCCCACGCTTCAGTACCATAGTCAAGTGTCTCGACATTCATTGTATGCAAGACCCATTCATCCAAGGGTGCTGATCTGATCTTTAAAGGCCCAAGGATCCATTTTCACTCAATGTTGGCATTCTCATAAGCCAAAGATTCAATTATTATACGTCTAGCTTCTGGATCAGTTACCCCTATTTGTACATCCCTAGTTAATCTTTGCAAAAAGCCACTAAAAGGTTCTCTCTGACCCTGTTTAACCCTAAGATTGATTCGACTCTCTTTCCTCGTTCCTGAATCCTGTCCCAAGCCTTAAAGTTGCTGTGGTACACAGGGACAAGGTGTGGTCATCATAAAGAGCTTGATCCTGAGGATCAGAGTAAAGTCCTTCACCTAGAAGTTGATCTAGGGAAATCTCAAGTCCTTTTGCTTTTTCTTGTTGCTCTAAAATTCTCACTTTAAAAAGCATCTCCAAAACAATAGTGGTCCACTTTCTAGGACTGCTGAGATTAACTGAGCCCAATCTTGAGATATGGCTTTGCTACTGAAAGCCCACGATTTGACCATCTCCCTAACAAAGGACGAATGTAGTCTGCAAGCTACAATCGCTTGTTTAATTACTTTTAGATCAGTCATACGTATGGGCTCCCATGTATACTCCTTGACAACCTTAGGGTACTTGGAGCCAGATACTTTTTCTGATATTATTACTGGAAAGGCAGGCAGAACTCTGAGGAAGCTATCCTGGAGATTTTTACATACCGACGAGGTTAAATTTTGCCCTTTTACCTTTTGTTCCTGGTCATCAAATTTGATAAGTTCCTCAATCTTTTCAAATCTGTTTACCACTGCATTTTGTAATGTCTGGATCTCCTGTGCAGTGTTCTGCTCTAATGCCTTCATTGAGGATTCCAAGGTATGAAGTCTGTCCGGTAGACTTCAAATTATGATAATGTCTCATCCTTGGACATAATCTTTATAGCATGCATATTACCTTTCTGGAGAGACATTCTATTAGTCAATCTGTCATACCCCTTTGGCAGAGTCTGATTAGTGCAAATTCTCTCAAATAATGTTTCAGTACCCACTGTCATTGATTGGGTATTATGTGCCAAATCAACTGTTTCCTTCTCTAAACTGCTGAATCTTCCTTTAAATAAATTACTATCAATCTGTACCATTTCCAAAAGTATCTCATTTGACTGAGTTTTGTTAGTTAAATTGACCATATCCTTCTTCAGATTTCCAACCTCTTTCCTGAGAAGTGTGGTTTCAGTCTGAAAAGACTGTACCATTTCTAAAAATGCCTCATTCCTAGCCTTATTGTCAAACCATTTTTTAAAGAAAAAACTATTGAGGACAAGACTAATCACCAGAATCAAAAATAGTGATGTAGGAGGGACTTCACATAAGTCTTGTAAAGCCTCGCACATGGTGTAAGTAAAGAGGCTATGGAAACCTTGGATAGTTAGATTGTCTGACATATTGTCCTTTTAAATTAGCAACTTATGCTCTATATTCAGGATGTTAAATTTTACCTGTGGTTCAATCAGCTGGATTAGGTGCAATAACCATAACCTGCCAGTAGGTGTCACATGCCACCTACAAAATTAATCCAGTGGGGTGCAGTAGTGCACATGAATTCACCTGTGGTCAGTCTGAAATCTGATTTTAGAACAGAATGCTAAAAGATAAATCACAGACTGTGTGCTCTGCGGATGTCTAGAGCAATGGAATAGGCAAACGCAAACAAATCGTTAGAATGCCACAGAGCAGCTGGCTCAGATGGGGAAAGCCCTCATCTCACCCAAATATCTGTGCTGCGCCCTGGTGGGAGGCAAACAGTAGGGTGCGTGAATACTTGAAGCCAATCCGAGGCGTGTAAAGAGAAAAGAACTGCAGCTGATCCTTAGAAAAGCCACGGTGTGAGATTCTATATTAAACTGCTGGCTCCACACACAGGCTGCAGCCTGCTGAGGGAGGCCTCACGTGGAGCCGGGCTGGAGGCAAGCAGCAGAGCCGGGGGTTCTAAACCCAAACGTTGAGCACCAGATGAAGCCGCAAAACAATCCCACACCAGTTAAGAATTATGGATAATAAAAAGGGTTATTTATTTAAGGGGAAAAACTTACATATCACCATCCCAAACAACAGTCCTCCCGAAACAAATAGGAAACAGAGTCTAGTTGCCGTAAAGGGAGCCAGAAGCAAGAGAGAGAGAGAGCACCTGGTTCCCACTGCTTTTTAAAGTATAAGAGACCACACCCAAGTGGGCTGGTATCTTAAAGGCTATTGGCTGAAGCGAAAGGAGCTCCCACAACATATATGATTAATATATCCTAAAATTATATCAATATAAAAAATGTCTTAAACAGAGGTAGAAACATGCATGCATACAATCTGACAAAATAACTTTGCATAGGTGTACAAATATTGTGAACAGAAATAGGAGTGTATTCAATATAACAAATACAATTTGAACTTGTATCAATATACAAAAATCTATACCAATGTAAATTGTCCATAAATAATAGCTCACAAGTATTCACTCTATTACTCACTATTATTATTATTAGTGTGAGTAAGTTCTCACTAATCTACCTATTATCCTATTCAGTTTTCCCTCTTTTTATTTTAATGAGATCCCTGAGCCTTCATAATTTCTACCCAACTCCCAATCCTTTACGAGTAATAATCAATCCCTTAACGGTGTCCCTAACCCTGGACAAACTATGTTGGGAGAGGGGACATCATCTTTTAGAATTGCTTCCAGCTGTCATGGGGGCAATGTTCTTTCTATGGGAGCCTGTAAAAGTAAAATGATGGTTAAGTTTCAAGATTAGTCTTTTGTATAATTGCAAATGGTCTCTGAGTAGTCGATAGGGTTTTTCTGAAGTTCTTATTTGGAGTTCTGGCCAAAACATTGTAAAAAGGTGCATGATTTCAGGAGCTGGTACCCAAAACCCAGTCTCATAGAAGTCCTATCAGCATCATGACATCATATTGACCAGGTGGAGTTGTTGTTGTGGGGCCCCACCTCCTTCCTGGAAACTTCAAAAATTATTGCAGGAAAATCTACTGTTCATTGTGGAAAATTTAAACATTATTTATATAGACATATATTTAATGAAAGATACCATATAGACAAAATGGGCATGCAGAAAAGTGAAATCTGTCATCTTTCTGTCCCATACCAGATGGCTCCTGATATGAGACAGAAATTCTGAATTTTCCTTTTAACAGCATGCTTGGATTTAGAGAAGGATAGCCATCGTCCAACTCTAAAGCCAACTCTGATTTTTAAGTAGAGATGTATATATGTCTAGATAACCAAATTTTGTCATACAGATGATACAGCATCATAAGTCAGATTTCTCTTTGCTTGGTGATCTTTTCTGGATAGTTATCTTTTCATCTCTAGGCATCTAGATATCCAAGGTCTCTTGACTTTTTGAAGATGAGTATTTTCCTGCAAGGACAAGAACAGAACTCTGCCACAACCCTTATGAGGTTTCCTTACCACACATATTGTCACCTCAGTGAATGAGTTGTCATTTCTCTTTCTCAAGAGGTTTTTCTTTATCAAAGTGAATTTTTATTAATTTTGATGGTATCCATAGCTTTTCTTCTCCTGTGGAAACAAGAGCAAAACCCCTTCCCCAACATAGCACATCTCTTAGTTTCCATTGTGAGGTTAGCACATCCTTGAAATATATTGGCTGATTTAATTCAGAAGTTTTTTCTATTAACCAATGTCTTTCTGCTGCTGTTGTCTCTTTCTCATTAGCGTTAAGAAAACTCAAGGTTAATAAAGCATTATGCAATCTATTTCTGGGGGTATTTTCCATTTCTTTCTGTTCATTTAGCATATCCTTTATAGTTCAATTTGATCTTTCTATAACTGCCTGACCTGTAGGATTATTTGGTATATGCTTTATATTATAATAAGCAAAAAACTGTTTTATTTTCTTAGACACATATGCTGGACCATTGTCTGTATTTATTTGTTCAGGTATACCCATGATGGTCATAACTTCTAAAAAAAAAATGTGTGATTACTGAAACAGCCTTTTCTGAGCTCAAGACAGTTGCCCATCAAAAACCTGAGTGTCAATGGTGCGGTGTACATATTTCAGTTTTCCAAATTCTATAAAGTGTAACATATCCATCTGCCAGTAACCCTTTGGGTTACTCCTTACAGATAACAATATTTGGTTATAGAAAGAGGAAGTAGGACATCTCTTTATAATCTCCTTAGCTTGTTGCCATGTAATAGAAAATTCTTTCTTTAAACCTTTGCTATTGACATGATGTTTTTTATGAATTTCTGAGGCCTTCAGCACACTTCCAATCAATAATTGGTCAATTTCTGCATTATCTTGAGCTAAAGGACCTGGCAGACCCATTTGGGATTGGATGTGTGTTATGTAGATGGTACATATGTCTTGAGCCTGAATGAATAATGAAGTTAATTCTGTATCATCTGGTATAAATTCAGCAGTTTCAATATGTAAGACAATTTTGTCTGCATATTGTAAATCAATAACTATATTGTGAGTTTCTTTAAAATCCCTTAGTACATAACTCTGCCTTTTGGAAAGAATTATAAAGGACTTTGTTCCACCTTACTTAATTCTTCTGACTTCTAACCTACCTTTTTTGATTTATTTGTATCAGTATAATATGTATGGACTCCAGTTATTGGTGTGTCATGTACAATTTGGGAAAGAATCCAAGTAGTTCTCTTTATAAGGTTACTTCTATCACTTTTGGGATTATTGCTATTAATTTCTCCCCACAAAGTAGCACAAGCTCTTTGCCATGGTTCATTGTCTTCCCATATTTTTAAAATTTCATCAGTAATAGAAAGCACTATAATCTCTGCTGGGTCTATATATACTAGTTAATAAAGTCTCAATTTTCCTTTTATAATTAATTTGAAGACTTTTCCACATTGGTTTATGTGGTAAAAAGATGCATTCTAATATAATATCTTCCCTCTGCATTAAAATTCCTGTAGGGGACATTCTGGAAGGCAATATGACTAGAATACAATTAAGATTTGGATTCGCCCTATCTACATGTGCCCCCCTGTAATTTCTCTTCAAATGACCATCAATATTTTTTTCGCTTCAGTTGTTAATTCCCTGGGACTATTTAAGTCTTTGTCACCATCTAAGGTTTTGTTTAAATGAATTATTAGATCAGGTGTTATCCCGACAGCCATTCGTAGACTGGAAATGTCTCCCAATAATCTTTGAAAGTTATTAAGAGTCTACAACCAGTCTCTCCTAATTTGTGCCTTTTGTGTTCTAATTTTCTGTAAACCTATTTTGTAACCTAGATAAGTGACAGAATCTCCCCTTTGTACTTTTTCAGGAGCAATCCTTATTAGGCAAAACATTTTTTGCTTCTTCAAACATTCTTTCTAAAGTATCTGCATTTGAGTTAGATAACAAAATGTCATCCCTTTAATGGTTTAAATTATAGACTTAGGAAATTGCTTGTGTATTATTTCCAATGGCTTATTTACAAAGTATTGGCACAGGGTGGGACTATTGAGCATTTCCTATAGGAGGACAGTCCACTGGTATCTCCTAGTAGGCTGAGAATTATTATATGTAGGCACTGTGAAGGCAAATTTTTCTCTATCCTTTTCTTGTAAATATGTAGTGAAGAAACAATCCTTTAAATCAGTAACTATAAGAGCCCATCTTTTGGTAACTGAGAGGGCAGAGGAATTCCAGATTACAGAGGGTCCATAGGTTGAAAAACCTTGTTGACAGCTCTTAGGTCTCCATTCTCCATTTTCCAGATTTCTTTTTAACAACAAATACAGGAGAATTCCAAGAGCTGGTAGATTCTTCTATATGTCGAGCATCTAGTTGCTCCTGTACCAGCTGTCCTAAAGCCTGCAGTTTTTCTTCTGTTAAAGGCCATTGTTTAACCCATAATGGTTTCTCATGTAACCATTTTAAAAGCAAGGCTGTTAATGTCTCTGAAGGCTTGCTATTTGCTTTGTGTTCTTGTATATCCTGAATGGCTAGTGACCTTTGTTTATAATATTTTATAATATCCTTCCCAGAAACATGAGTTTTTGGGACTGCAGGAATGTTAATCTGGGTATTCCATTGCTGCAACAGGTCATCACCACATAAATTCACTGCAATATTAACTACATATGGCCTCAGTATTTCTCTCTGTTTTTAGCCTTATGCATTCAACCCATTTCCTGCTTTGTTTTACTTAAGATAGGGTTCCAATTCCTAGGAATTGAATATCTGCCTTTTGAAGAGGCCAATTTAGATGCCAAGATTCTGCAGTAATGATACTCACATCTGTACCTGTGTCTAGTAACCCCTCAATTACAATGCTATTTATACACACTCTTAGTTTTGATCATTTACAGAAGTATGCCAAAATATACATGTCCTATTTCCTACTGGAATTTTTTGATTCATCCTCCATGTCTATTCCATTATCCAGAACAGTATGGTTTTTTACAGTAAGCACTAGATTGTTTAATTTTCCTGGTGAGACATGTTCTCCACAGTGACTAGGAATGACTGGACCTTGTTTGACATGGGGCCTGTGTGAAGCCCCCCAAGGGGTTTCCCAATGGTATCAGGTTGCCATGTCTGTCTTTTGTCAGCCTACATTCATTGGTCCATTGTCAACCTTTGCCACATGTCCTACATATACCAGAGTTCTCCTATTATTGCTTTTCCTAGAGGAGACATCATTCCTAAGAATTCCTTGCCTACAGTCCCTTCTCAGATGTCCTATTCTTCCACAATTAAAACATTTGGCATTTTGGTGTCTCCTCATACCATTGGAAATTGCTTCTCCTACCCAAGCCTCAGTACTATAGTCAAATGTCTCAACATTCATTGTATGTAAGATCCATTCATCTATTGGTGCTGATCCGACCTTTAAAGGTCCAAGGATCTTCTTGCATTTTAAGTTGGCATTTTCAAAAGCCAAAGATTCAATAAGTAAATATCTAGCTTCTGGGTCTGTTACTTCTACTTGTACAGCCTTAGTTAATCTTTGTAAGAAGTTACTAAATGGTTCTCTCTGAACATGTTTAACCTTAATAAATGATTCAATTCTCTTTTTATGGTTTCTGAATCCTTTCCCAAGCATTTAAAGCTGCTGTGCTACATAGGACAATTTGCATTTGTTGTAGAGAGCTTGGTCATGAGGATCAGAGTAATGACCCTCACCAAGAATTTGATTTTGGAAAGTCTCAAATCCTTTTGCTTTCATCTGTTGTTCTAAAGTTTTTGCCTCTTCTCCCAAATATCACTTCCAAAGCAGTTGAGGTCCATCTTCTAGGACTACTAAGATTAATTGAAGCCAATTGTGTGGGGTACACTTAGTGCTTGAAGCCTACATTTTCACCATTTTCCTAACAAAAGGTGAATGTAGTCCATAAGATACTATTGCTTGTTTAATTTCTTTTAGATTGCTCATACATATTGGTTCATACATATGTATATTCTTTGACTAACTTAGGGTACTTTGTTCTAGATGATCTTTCTGAGGAAATTACCAAATATGCAGTTAAAACTCTGTAACTCTGTGTCTGTCACATACTGATGAGGCAAAATCCTGCCTTTGTATCTTATGTCCCTGCTCATCCATTTCAATAAATTCCTCAGTCTTTTTAAATATTTTTACTACTGCCTTTTGTAAAGTCTGAATCTCCCATTCAGTGTTCTGTTCTAATGCTCTCATTGAGGATTCCAAGGTATGAAACTTGTCCAGTAAAGATAATGTCTCATTCTTATACATAGTTTTGATGGCATACATATTACCTTCCTAGAGAGATACCTTATCTGTTAATCTATCATAACTTTCAACAGATTCTGATTGTTACATTCAATGGCACAAATTCTTTCAGATAATTCTGTCAAATTCATGCTATCCCTCTCCATAGTATTGATCTTCTCAACTAGCTGTTCATTATTAGTCTGTAAAGACTGTATCATTTCTAAAAGTGCCTCATTCTTGGCCCTGTTATCAAACCATTTTCTTAATGAGATAATATGAAAACCAAAGCTAATTCCTAAAGTCAAATAAATGGATGTATAAGGAAAATCACATAACCCTTGCAGAATACTATCCATAGCATAAGTAAAAAGGTTTTTAAATTCTTGATTAATAATATTGTCTTCCATTGTATAACTTTCAAATTTATTAATATATTTACTGCTGTTAGATTTCAGTAAATTGTTGTAGGTGTAAGAATCTTTATTGACCAGCAGGTGTCGCAGTTTCAGCCACATGGTGGGGAGATGCAACCAGTGGTGTGTGGGTCTGTTCGCTCCACTTTGGTTTTGTGTGTTGGTGCCTGGTTAAATAATGGCACCAATGTGGACATTTAAGTCCACTTAAAACCTGAGAGAATTTGGGAAGGAATTCTAGACACAAAAGGAACAGAGTTAAGAATGGCTTCTTGGTAGCAGCATTTTCTCAGATAAGCTCTGTTTGCTAGAGGCAAGCACATTTCATTTAAGAGAGGCTTCCTGACACAGTTTTAGCTGCAAAACCTTACAGCCCTTTTAAGAGGCTCTGCCATCAAGCACTTAAATGGTGTTTATGAATAGCCAATAGCATGCTTCTTGGTGGTGGCAGGGACCTTGAAATGCCATAGAGTTGTGACAATAAACATGGCTCCCACCAGTACCTCCTCCATGAAGCTAGACTTTCAGAAAGCTAAGAAATGTGGTAGATCCATCTGTCAAAGCCATGACTTTAATCCTAGTCATATCGCTGAGCAAATTAAAGATTCATGTGGTCAGAAAAAGAGAGCTATACAGTAAAGATAGATTTGGATGACAAAAAAAACTCTAAATGGTTTACATGGTGTTTAAAAATATGTATAGGCTTGGGAGAGAAAAGAAAAAGGATAAAATCCTTGAAAGAAAGAAAGAAAGAAAGAAGAAAGAAAGAAAGGAAGTTGGGTGGCAGCACTTGGGAGGCAGAGGCAGATGAATCTCTGGGAGTTCAAGGGCAGCCTGGTCTACAGAGTGAGTTCCAGAACAACCAAAGATACACAGAAAAATGCTGTCTCAAAACACCAAAAATTAAAAATAAAAATAAAAGAAATACAGTTTAAAATAAAGCCACATAAAGATGGAAATTACACAGAGAATCTGGATACTGTATGTTATTGTGTTTTCTTTAAATCGTTTGAAGACTGATCAAAGAGCAACAGCTGCTAAAAGACATTTGATTACAAATGATGCTGGATTAATACAACATGTATATTTTGAAAATGCTTTGACTTCAAAATTTAAGTCAAAAGATATGTTACTTTGGAGAAGAGGTTTTGTTTTTGTTTCCACAGGAATGAGAGGCTGTGGATTCATTCTGTGTTAGGAAAAATCAGGTTAGATCAAGGAAGAGCCCCTGAAAAATCTCTGATAGGAACAGATGGCCCAGATGATCCAACATTTCAGAGGACCTCTGTTGGAGTTTTCTCTGAGTTCTACATCCAGAACAGACTCAAGACTGCTGGCAGAGATGATCCAGACTCACAGAATATATCAGGCAGGACTTGACCATAATCCTAAATTTTCTTTAGGTCCCCAAAAGATTATCAGTGCCCCCAATCAGCAGGAAGTAACCTAGAAAACTATACCCATATTTCCTAAAAATGGATTATGGATGCTTGTCTTTGTTTAGAGTGTTGGTTACAAGTTGTTATGGATAATGGCCAGGAACAAAAAACTAAACAAAGTAGATTAGATTCAGGTTTGTGTTTTGAAAAAGGGGGGAGAGTGCTGTGGGACAATGGTTGTGTATCCCATAAAGATTTGTTACTTGAACTGGTTTAAGAAAATGCTGATTGGTCAGTAGGATGGCTGGAAGTATAGGCAGGGTGACCAGAACAGGAGAATTCTGGGAAGAGAAAGACTCAGTCTTCAGTTGTCACCCAAACACAAAGGAAGCAAGAAGAGAATGCCTTGCTGATAAAAGGTACCAAGCCACATGGCTAACATAGACAAGAATTATGGATTAATGCAAGATGTAAGACTTAGTTAATAAGAAAGCCTGAGCTAATAGGCATATCAGTTTATAATTAATGTAGACCTCTGTGTGTGTCTTTGGGACCGGTGGGGATAGAAACCGCCATCAACACCTGGTGTACACCTAGTATTTGGGATTTCCCAATGAAGTGCCCAGCCTCCTCAGTCAGTAGCTTTTAAAGGCCAAGGACATTGTGCTGGCTGGTTTTATGTCAACTTGACACAGCTAGTGTCATTAGAGAGGAAGAAGCCTCAGTTGAGAAAATGCCTCCATGAGATCCAGCTGCAAGGCGTTTTCTTAATGGGGAGAGCCCAGCCCACTGTGAGTGGTGCCATCCTTGGGAAGGCGGTGCTGGTTTCTATAAGAAAGTAGACTGAGCAATCTATGTGGAACAAGCCACTAAGCAGCAGCCCTCCACAGCCTCTACATCAGCTCTGGCCTCCAGGTTCCTGCCCTGTTTGAATTCCTGTGCTGCCTTCCTTCCTTTGGCGATGAACAGCAATGTGAAAGTGTAAGCTGAATAAACACTTTCCTCCCCAACTCACTGTTTTGATCATTGTGTTTTGTTGCAGCAATAGAAACCTTCAGACAAACAAAGCTACATTCTGTCTATACTCCCACAAAGCAAGCTTTTATTTACAGAAACAGTTCTTTTGTTAAAGTTGTACATGACCAGGCAATTATAAAAATTAACCCTTAGCACTCTTAACATTTGGAATCCCATTTCTATTTTATAGTTCTCTTAAACCCAGTAATTTTTTTTCACCTGCAATACAAGTATTTTCTTTTCTTTTCTTATATATTTTATTTTATTACATACTATTCCCAGTTCCCCCTCCCTCCTCTCTTCCCACTTCCCTCACCTTCCCCTCATCCCACCCCCACCTGCTCCTCAGAGAGGGTAAAGCCTCCCATGGGGAGTCAATGAATTCTGTCACATCACCACATTGAGGCAGGACCAAGGCCCTCCCCCTCATGTCTAGGCTGAGCAAGGCTCATAGGAAATGGGCTCCAAAGAGCCAGATCACTCATTAGGGATTGCTCCTGATCCTACTGCCAGTGCTCCCACAAAACGCCCAAGTCACCAGTGTCACCTGCATTCAGGGGGCCTAGATCGGTCCTATGCAGGTTCCCCAGTTGTCAGTCTGGAGTCAGTGAGCTCCCACTAGCTCAGGTCAGCTGTTTTTGTGGGTATTCCCATTATGGTCTTGATCCCTTTGCTCATATTATCGTTCCTCTCTGTCTCTGACTGGACTCTGGGAGTTCTGTCCAGTGATTAATAGTAGATCTCTGCATCTGCTTCCATCAGTTATTGGATGAAGGTTTCAGGAGATCATGTCTATTTCCCTTTTCTGGGTAAATTTATGTATGTCTCTCTTAGGGTCCTTTTTGTTACTTAGCTTCTCTGGGGTTGTAGACTTTAGACTGGTTATCCTTTGCTTTATGCCTAATATCCAGCTATGAGTGAGTACATACCATATTTGTCTTTCTAGGTCTGGATTACCTTACTCAGGATGGTTTTTTTTTTTCTTTTTTGTCCATTTGCCTGCAAATTTCAAGATGTCATTGTTTTACTGCTGAGTGGTATTCCGTTGTGTAAATGTACCATTTTCCCTATCCATTCTTCTGTTGAGTGGCATCTAGGTTGTTTCCAGGTTCTGGCTATTACAAATAATGTTGTATGAACATAATTGAGCAAATGTTCTTGTGGTATGAGTGTGCCTCCTTTGGGTATATGCCTAAAAGTGATATTGTTGGGTCTTGAGGTAGATTGATTCCCAATTTTCTGAGAAACTGCCATACTGATTTCCAAAATGACTGTACAAGTTTGAACTCCACCAGCAATGCAGGAGTGTTTCTCTTACTCCACATACTCTCCAGCATAAACTGTCATGAGTGCTTTTAATCCTAGCCATTATGACAGGTGTAAGATGGTATCTCAGAATTGTTTTAATTTGCATTTCCCTGATGGCTAAAGATGTTGAACAATTCCTTAAATGTCTTTCAGTCATTTGAGTTTCTTCTACAGAGAATTCTCTGTCTAGATCAGTACTTCATTTTTAATTGGATTATTTGGTGTTTTGGTGTCTAGTTTCTTGAGTTCTTTGTATATTTTAGAGGTCAACATCCTGTCAGATGAGGCACAATAATTTTTAAACTGTTAAACATAATGTTAGTTATCATGAGTATGACCTAGATAAAGTCTTAGGACAGGAGTTGAAGAGGCCCTCATTAGGCTTGAAATACATTCTCTTCTGAACTTTAACCTGTCTCAGAAGGTATCCCCAGTCTATCCTGGGGCATAATTGATCTTTGGCCTTCAGTGTCTTGTGACCTGTTAGAATGAAATTGGATGAATGAATAGAATTGGCTTCCTACCTGCAAAGTGGTGGACTAGATTCTGACCCAAGTTCTGCCCACCTGTAAGGTTACAGAAAGCTTTAACTCAGAACCCTCTCCAAGCTCCCCTGACCTACAGCTAGCCATCTGTATTAACCCATTTTCATGGTTGTTGGAGGAGAGGAAGAGAATAAGAATAAGCTTATGTGATGGCCTGAGACAAGGACCCACAGTCTCCCCAAGCTCTTTTCCCCCGATAGAGGACAGAATTCCTCATGCTTCCCTGAGCTTTCACGCCTTCCCACTGAAAGACCCCAACCAATTTTTCATAACGAAATGGATGAGTTGGGTAATGAAAAACTACAAAGCATGATAAACCGGTTTTGACCATTGCACTCCAGCCGATTCTTCCTCCCTGCTTCCCCCCCCCCCACACACACACACAGGTCAGGAAGGCTAGCAATTATCAGGAACCAGTCACAGTCTTCTAAACAGATGATTATCAGAACTGGTCATAGTGAATGATTACCAGACTGTAAACTGAGTCACGATGGAACAGGCAGGATGTCACATATTCGAGGTTTTTCTGGGAATAGGCTGAACTATGCTAATTTCGTTCCGGGTTGAACTCCAGTTTAAATGTCTAGACCAATCCCAATTGTACCTGTACCCCATATTATAAGTCATGTAAAACTTGTGATTTTGTCTATAAAAGCTTGCTTGCCTGGATGCTCGGGGTGCTTAGCTATCCCAAAGCTAGGCACCTGCTTGCACAACCGTGAAATAAACCGCATGCTTTTGCATCTGACGGCCTGGTTATTGAGCCTGGGGCTCCTTGGCTACAAGACCACTTTGAGGGTCTTTCATTTGGTGCATTGGCCGGGAATCAGAGACCCCCGACTCAATTCCGGGACCCTTCAGGATGTAAGTCTGGCCAGCATCTGTTTGTTCCATATGGTTTTCTGTAAGTCTGGTGCCAGGGTCTGTACTGTACGTACGGCTCTGTATCAGAGTCAGGAGGGGGGTTGACAAACCCGAGAACTCTGACTCTTAATCCTGGAGGATGCTCCAGGATTGTTTGGGGGGTGAAGGAGACGAGCAGGCGGTCCTCCTTCCCAGAGAACGGGGATTTCTTCCCTGCCTCCGTCTGAGTTGTTGCTGTTGGATTTGAGCTGAGTCCGTGCCGCGCGGCTTCTGGCCTGTGTTGTCTATCTGTGTTTTGTTGTGCCGGCTGTCTATTCTGTCTTTCGTGTCTTCTGTGTTCCCGTCTGGGTACTGGTGAGGATATGGAAGTTCTCCTGGATTGGAGGAACTAGATGTCCTCTCGGCTGTCTGTATTTCTGGAATGGTTTTGTCTGTCCCGGTGGAGACAGACATTTGTTTATGTGTCTTTAGTCTTTTATTTTGTCTTACTTGTGACTCTGACGATTGGGACAGACTGTGCTGGATCAGTGGTTTTGTCTATCTAAGTTTTGTTAGCCTTTGTCTGTGTATCTTTGGTCTCTGTTTTACGCGCAGGTAGTGTATTCGGTTCTCTGGTGAGATACGCGCGTGGCGTTTCTCAGTTCTGTGGTCTCATTTCGATAGCGGGGCAGGTCACCCGCAAAGCAGCTTGAAGCTGTGTCTTGGTTTGTTTGGCGCCATTGTCCTGTATGTCTGTGTAATGTGTGTTGTATTTTTGTTCTGACTTAGACTGACGCTGACGTACTCAAATCATGACTTCTTTTGACTTTGATATTGTGATCACATACAAGACTTCAGAGATAGGGCCATAAGCATAGGTATATTTCGGAAAAAAAAAAAAAGGAGTCAGCCTCGACCCCAAGCACGTGACTGTGGGGCAGCATGCTTGTATGGATGGCTGGGCTATTCAGACTTTCTGTTACAAGGTATCGAGGCTGCCAGACACAGTTGTAGAAGGCCAATGTCTGAGGGTAATCGCTATGGCCTAAAGAGGTTAACAATCTTTTTTCCCCAGTGCTGCATACTACCCTGCTCCCTGTGCTGATGGACAAATTCCCTCCGTCTGCTCTGGGAGCTGCATGCCTCAAACCTCTGGTCAAAGCTGACCAAGGCTTGGCTCTGTGAAGAACTCTTTTAGATCCTATGGGTTATAAGTATCTGTCATCATTTATAGGGGCTAGTTACAAATTATTGTTGGTTAATGTTTAAAAAAAAAACTATTGTTGGTCTCAAATGTTTCATACTGGTACAGAATTTTATGTGCTGTTCTTGTTTAAAATGTAGCCATATATCCCCACTGAGAAACCACAAAAAAAAAAGACTTTGGTAAGAGAGAGTTTTTATGTTGTCTAAAAAGCAAAAAAAAATTTTTTTTGATATGTTGTCTAAAAAGCAAGACAGATTTTTGTTATAAAAAATGTGTAAACAAAAATGGGCCTTATCTAGTTCCCTATGTGTGTTTTCAAGGTCAAACTTAAAGCAGGTAGGGAGCAGCTGACAGTCTATTGCCTCAGGGCTATACTCCCTTTGACCCAACCTCTGAGGGTCAGCAAGCGGCAGTAGCTACGGCCTTCATAGGACAGTCAGCATCAGATATTAAGAAAAGTTACAGCAGTTAAAAGGATTGCAGGATTATACCTTGCAGGATTTGGTTAAAGAGACAGAGAAAGTGTTTCATAAGCGAGAGACTGAAAAAGAAAAACAAGAGAGAGAGAGAGAGGGAGAGAGAGAGAGGCGGGAAGCAAAAGAAAGAGAGGACCAGAGGGATCGTAGACAAGAGAGAAATTTGATAAAATTTTTGCCACAGTTGTAGGAGAGAAAGTAAAGACAAGACCTAGACAGATAGAACCTGGGCAACAGAAAACCAAAGACCAAAGATGAGTGAAGACAAACAGAGGTACCCCTTGGACAAAGGCCAATGTGCTTATTGCAAAGAAAAAGGACATTGGGCAAGAGAATGCCCAAAGAAAAAAGGAAGGGCCTCTAAGGTACTGGCCCTAGAAGAAGATGATCAGAGGGGACGGGGCTCGGACCCCCTCCCCTGCGCCTAGGGTAACCCTCACTGTGGAGGGGACCCCTATGGATTTTCTAGTGGACACAGGGGCTGAGCACTCTGTGCTGAAACAACCATTGGGGAAGCTAAAGAATACAAAGACTATAGTAACTGGAGCAACTGAAACAATAGCCATGGACCACCTTATGAGCTGTAGATTTGGGGAGAGGACAAATGACTCATTCCTTCCTGGTTGTCCCTGAGTGTCCCATGCCTTTATTAGAAAGAGACTTGTTAACAAAGTTGAAGGCCCAGATCAGGTTTACTCGAACCAGGCCGGAGGTAATCAAACCCTTTTGTTGACCGAGCCAGTGACCTTCACTCCCCCTGCTGTCCTCAATCCCGCCACCCTACTGCCCGAGACTGATGACACCTCACCTACCCATCACTGCACTGACATTTTGGCAGAAGAGGTTGGTACCCAAGATGATCTGAAGGATCAGCCTTGGCCTGAGAGTCCTAGCTGGTATGTGGACGGCAGCAGTTTCATGGTTGAAGGTAAGCAGAAGACGAGGGCAGCAGTGGTGGACAGGAAGCAAGTAATCTGGGCATAGCCTCCCTGAAGGACGTTGGCCCAGAAAGCTGAACTCGTGGCTTTGATACCAGCTCTACTGATGGCAGAGGGGAAGTCTATCAACATCTACACTGACAGCAGGTATGCTTTTGCCACTGCCCGTATACATGGAGCAATATACAGACAGAGGACTGTTAACATCTGCAGGAAAAGACAAAAAAATAAAGAAAAAACAGTAGAAAAAAACAGGCGGCCCAAGGAGCAATGATCCTGGCAGTCAAAGAGCCTAACGATTATTATGATATCAGTAAAACCAACTTTAGATACACCCCCGAGGACTATCAAGTTATGGGCAAATTAGAACTGGTAAAGAAAACCCCATATGGGGCAGTAGAGACAAAAAGAGGAAAACTAGTCCTCCCACAAAAAGAAGGGCACAAATATGTTACCAACTTACATTACCTGACCCACTTGGGGGCCAAAAAACTAAAAGATGTGGTTAGGTCCTCCAACTAATATGTTTGGGACTCTCTGACTTGGCAGAAGAAGTAGTCAAAAGCGGCAAGGCCTGTGCTATGACTACTGCAGGACACTCCATATATACTCCTGGGAAGAGGCTCAGGGGCGACCGGCCTGAGACCTACTGGGAGGTAGATTTTACAGAAATTAAGCCAGCCAGATATGGTAACAAGTACTTATTAGTTTTTATAGATACTTTTTCAGGCTGGGTAGAAGCTTTTCCTACTAGGACTGAGACGGCCAATGTGGTGGCTAAGAAAATCATAAAAAAAAATCTTCCCAAGATTCGGGATACCCAAGGTAATCGAGTTTAATAATGGACCTGCCTTTGTTGCCCAGGTAATGTCAGGGACTGGCCACCCAACTGGGGATCAATTAAAAATTACATTGTGCTTACCGACCCCAGAGTCAGGTCAGATAAAAAGGATAAATAAAACCTTAAAAGAAACCTTGACAATTGGCCCTAGAGACCTGTGGGAATGACTGGACAGCCCTCCTTCCCTTTGCCCTATTCCGGGTTTGAAACACCCCTAGGGCGATTTAAACTCACCCCTTATGAGATCCTATGTGGGGGACCGCCACCACTCACTGAGTCGGGTGGAATGTATAATCCTGATGCTATTCTTTCTAGACCTTTATTTGCCCACCTAAAGGCCCTTGAAGGAGTGAGACGCCAGATCTGGGAACAACTGAAAGAAGTATGCATCTCTGCCTTGATCCACACCTCCCATGTGAAGCGAGCTCCTGAACTACCCAAATTGCAGTATCCGGGACTGTTGACAACACCACCAGTCAGGAGGCTTGTGTTTGGGGGACTAATCATAGGCTGACTCTTACTGAGGTTATGTAATGAGACTCTTAAGAGCCCTAAGAGTCCTGACACCAGGTACTTGGTTCTGGTTTAGATAAATGGTGGGCCTGTGGTATGGGCCTAGCCCCTTGCATTTTGGCATCCGTCCTCACCAGACGGAGGACTTCTGTGTCCTGACTCAGGTCACGCCTAGAATCCTATACCACCCTAAAGAAACAATCCTAAACTTCTATGAGCACAGGGGTAGAGCTAAAAGGGAGCCAGTGACCCTTACTCTAGCCTCTATTAAAACCCTGGAAGGGGTTATAACTTTGCTGGAAAAATCACTTCCCTCAGTGAGATGGTGTTACAAAACCGGAGAGGATTAGACTTACTCTTCCTCCGGGAAAGTGGGCTCTGTGTTGCTCTGGAAAAAAAAAAATGTTGTTTTTATAAAGATAACTCTGGGTCCATCAAAAAAAAATCAATGAAACAGCTTAGAAAGAGATTATCCAATTCATAAAAGATAGGCTATCCACAGTCCAAACATTGGTCCTTACCCAGCAATACCATATCCTAAAACAACAGGAGGAGTCCAATGTTTAACAAGATGGTTTTAAGATTAAAACCGTACACAAGAAAAAGGGGGGAATGAAAGACCCCAACCGATTTTTCATAATGAAATGGATGAGTTGGGTAATGAAAAACTACAAAGCATGATAAACCGGTTTTGATCATTGCACTCCAGCCGATTCTTCCTCCCTGCTCCCCCCCCCCCCACACACACACAGGGCAGGAAGGCTAGCAATTATCAGGAACCAGTCACAGTCTTCTAAACAGATGATTATCAGAACTGGTCATAGTGAATGATTACCAGACTGTAAACTGAGTCACGATGGAACAGGCAGGATGTCACATATTCGAGGTTTTTCTGGGAATAGGCTGAACTATGCTAATTTCGTTCCGGGTTGAATTCCAGTTTAAATGTCTAGACCAATCCCAATTGTACCTGTACCCCATATTATAAGTCATGTAAAACTTGTGATTTTGTCTATAAAAGCTTGCTTGCCAGGATGCTCAGGGTGCTTAGCTATCCCAAAGCTAGGCACCAGCTTGCGCAACCATGGAAATAAACCGCATGCTTTTGCATCTGACGGCCTGGTTATTGAGCCTGGGGCTCCTCGGCAACAAGACCACTTTGAGGGTCTTTCACCACCATTCTCCTTCAGTCTTGGGTGCCATTGGAAGGCTCAACAAAGAGAAAGGTAGAGTGGAACCATTGAGGCATGGGACAAGGGGCTCCTGTAGGGTGAGGCCTAGAGTTGAGGCAGATCCCCGTCCATCCCTCCTGACCCCAGCATTCCACCCTGCACAGAAGTAGAACTGTGTATACCAGTATGGTAGAGACCAGCACTAAAATGGTCTTCTGACCAAATTATTCTCTGTATATTCCCGCCATGTCCCTTGCTGCCATCATGCTGCTTGGATACCAAAGACAATGGGCAAAGGTTGGTTTGTTAATGAATACAGTGTTGCTAAATGTCACCAGAGGTAATGAGTAAGAGAGTGAAGAGAGACTGGAGAGATGTCCCAAAAGGGCATTTTCCTAAGCAAAGCAAAGGGCTTTTGTTGGGGAAATTAGGTCACTTTCTTGAGGACAGATCCATCCTCTGTGTAATGTGTGTTAGGGTCCAAGAGAATCTCCCAAACAGTCACAGATGCAATAAACAAGAGTGTTTTATTAATTCCAACAAGTTGGGGTGGCAAATGGTTACCCCCCCCAAATAAGGTCACAAGTTCATTTTAAATGGAGTTAAGGGAATTCCAGAGAGGAAGGATTAATCTGGGGCTGATTGGTAGAGGAAGGATTAGTTTGGGGGCTGATTGATGGGAGGTCCTAGTGGCTAAGGACTTTCCAACAGCAGGAAGGGAAAGCTATCTTTAGTTATCAGGAGACTGTGGTCTTCTGCTGAGCCAGCAGAAGGCCAAGGAGGTTCCTGTTGATTGGTTGCCCCAGAGTTGTGGTTTTCCCTGAGAAACGTTTGCTCAGCTCCAGCCACCTCCAGTAAACTGAAACTAAGGCCTTGTCCCTGGCAGGGGCTATTAGAAACCTGTCATGGCTCTGGTCTGGCTCCCAGGCCCTCTCAGGTGCATTCCTGAGCATGCTCAGTTCTAAGGCATGCATCACAAGTTCAACAACAACAGATGGCAGAAAGGATCAACTCCTGGAGGCAGAATTTAACTGCTACCTAAAAAGACTAAAATTTTGAACCAGATGTGGTGGCACATGCCTTTAATCCTAACAATGCGGAGGCAGAAGAAATGGATCAAGGCTAGCCAGGGCTGTATAGAGAAACCATCTTGGGGTGATCTGGTTCCTTTTTCTCTGGAGGTCTTTATCTGAAACAAAGAAAAAAAAATAACTGAAAGAATGCTAACAGCAGTTCAAAAGGGCAACAACACACAGAAGCACATGCTGAATGGATAAATAGTAGCAATGCACTTTCTTGAATGGAGCAAAACAGCTGAGCCCAGAGTAGGGGCTGGGAGCCCCAACTGCTGATGAAGCCTGGCGTCCCTCCGCAAAGGCTGACAGAAGCAGGCACAGAACTAGCCTTTCACAAGGACTGGTTTCCGGTGGAGACAAATGCTTCCCACATGGCAAACGAGGATCTTCCCACTCTCCTTTGATCCTCAGAGAGCAGTTCATGAGCAACCCCACTTCCCACAGACAGCCTCTGTGCACAGTCCTCCTACCCACCTCTAAACAGATGGTCACTTCCCCACCCCACCCTGCAAGACCACCATCACACAACCAGAGGGCCCATCACCACCTGAGGCTCCAGGGAACTTAATCTCACAGAGGAAGGGTCAGAGGCTGCCCCTGTGGCCATCACCCGGAGTCATGCTGCTTCTCTTAAAGCCCCTGGGGACCACTGCTCCCAGTCAGACAAAGCGGTAGGGAAAACCTAGGGTTGGGGGACATTCCATCTCTGCTGCTGGTGGACACGTGGCTATGGTCTGAAATCTGGAATGGTCCCTACAAGCTGTGTCTTGAGTGCCCTCAGTGCTCAGCTGGAAGTTTGGGAAGGCTATGCAACCATTAGGAGGTGGGCTCAGGCTCTGGCTAAAGGAAGAAGCCTGTACCAGGCCAGTTCTGGCTTGGCTTCCTGCTGTGCAGCAGTGTGAGGAGCCTATATCACACACCCCTACAGCCAAATAAGTGGCTGCCAGTCCTTCCCCACCACAATGAAGCGAAATCTCTCTGAAACAGTGAGGTAAGTTGTCTCTCTTGGCCTTGTTGGCTGTCACAGGAGCAGGAAAGCGACCCGCATGTCCATATCGGCATCTCTGTAGAAAAACTTCAAGGTATGGAGGCAAACCCAACCCATGCCTTGAAGTGAGCACTCTCTAATTCACTGTCCCCACCAGGAGTCAGCCCCGGGAAAGAAACAGCACTGTGGCAAACACCCTCATGAAGCTCACTGTATTATTTAAAAAGTAACAATCCTGGAACTAACTTACCCACAAAATAATAGGGGACTCAGACCTCTCCTGTATTTTGAGTTCTCCATGACATAACCTTATTGAAATTAGTATTTGTGGTAATAAAGATATATATATTTTTCATAATCT
Source organism: Ondatra zibethicus (assembly GCA_004026605.1). Classification (NCBI taxonomy): domain Eukaryota; kingdom Metazoa; phylum Chordata; class Mammalia; order Rodentia; family Cricetidae; genus Ondatra; species Ondatra zibethicus. Next base: position 24,315 of record PVIU01021826.1, read on the forward strand.
ATATGATTACAATTCGATTACAACTATTGCAAGCAAATTAAATGTATAAATATGGACATTTTAAGCAATGCTTTAAATTTATTTTATTCATTAATACTACAAAATAATTAGGCTTACAGGCACAATGTGACTTTGTATATGCACAATTATGTGTTTTCTTTTTTAAGACAAGGTCTTAATGTGCAGCCCCAAACTCTTAATCCTCCTGCCTCAGCCTCCTCAGTGTGGAGATGACAGCCAGGAAAATATACCCATATTTCATTACTTCTTAAAGTCGTAGTTCAATGTTTTGTGGTCCAAATACTTGATGTGGGATTTCCCTCTGTATGCTGTGATTCCATTGATAAATAAAGGAACTGCTTTGGGCCTATAGCAGAGATATAGGGGAACAGAGCTAGGTGGGGAAAACTAAACTGAATGCTGGGAGAAAAGAGGTAGAGTCAGGGAGAAGCCATGTAGCCCCACCTGAGACAGATGCTGGAACTTTAGCCAGTAAGCCACAGCCACATGGCCATACACAAATTAATAGAAATGGGTTAAATTAATATGTAGGAGTTAGCCAATAAGAAGCTAGAGCTAATGGGCCAAGCAGTGATTTAATAATACAGTTTCTGTGTGATGTGGTAGTTGTCGCAACTGAAAATACAGTCTCTGTGTGATGTGGTAGTTGTCGTAACTGAAAATACAGTCTCTGTGTGATGTGGTAGTTGTCGTAACTGAAAATACAGTCTCTGTGTGATGTGGTAGTTGTCGTAACTGAAAATACAGTCTCTGTGTGATGTGGTAGTTGTCGCAACTGAAAATACAGTCTCTGTGTGATGTGGTAGTTGTCGTAACTGAAAATACAGTCTCTGTGTGATGTGGTAGTTGTCGTAACTGAAAATGAACAGCACCAGCACCACTGGGCACTTTACTTTCTCGGGCGCGCTTTCTCCTGAAATTGGGCTGAGTGGATCCACCTCTAGGATGCCAATCATAGGCTTTACTTGAAACGCTAACATTCTCATTGGCAGATTTTTAAACAAGAGAATTCTGTCTCTACATTTTAACGTGTGAAACACAAGAGTTTTTAACACGTGAGTGTCCTTCTCCCAGCACTACAAACCCATAGTGTTGCGTTACCACTAACTGTTAAACACACTATGACATGACGGGGCAGGTGACAGACATTCTTCTTACTTTTTTAAAGTTAAGCAACAGAAGATGGAACTTCACAAAATCCCTAACATGCCAAGAATGTGGCTTGTAACTCAACACTCTGGCAACTGGGGCTAAAGGTCAGAGGTTCGAATCCAGCCTCAGCTACTTAATGACAAGACCCTGGCACTTTCCCATGTCACTAACTCATCTTTATGTTTACTGCTCAAAACATGCAAAAACTCTCCCAACTTTTGTACATATAAAGAATATTTTGCTCATTGTCTATGTCCTTAAAATACTGCAACATTTTCATTACGTGAAGTTTTATTTCATACAGTCAGCTCTGTGATAATGGTCAAGATTCTAGATACTGCAGCTGACACCAGGACTCTGGTTGAATTTATGTCTACAGTAAAATATATAATAGTGATTTTATTATTATTATTTAAATATTTGTGATAATTCTCTGAGAATTTCATACAACTTAAAATACACTATATTCACCCCCAACTCTCCAAGATCTACCCCTACCTCCCCATCCATCCCCAACTTCATTTCCTTTTTTTTAAAGAAAAAAAAAGGATTTATTTATTTTGTGACTATTCTGCCTGCATGTATGTATGTATGTATATATGTATGTATGCACTCCACATGTGTGCCTGTTGTTACCAAAGGTCAGAAGAGGCATCAGATCCCCTGGAACTGGAACTGTGAACAGCTGTGAGCAGTCACATGGGTGCTGGGAACCAAACCTGAGTTCTCAGTAAGGTCAGTGCTCTTACCCTCTGAGCCATTGCTCCAGCTTCCCCCCTCCCTTTTTTAAAGTGGCTCACAAAGTCTACTCTATGCTTCCCATATACTAATGGGTATGAGACCACCCATTGGAGTATGGCTGATCGCCACAGGCCACACCCTCAAAGCATACAGACTCTTCCTCCCCTAGAAACCATGGACTAGCCATAGTTCCTTGGCTGAGGGATGGGGGCTTGTGCCTCCCTCATCCTTACTGGAATGTTGTCTGATTTGATTCTGTGCAGACAGACAGCCACAGCTGCTGTGAGCCCATGAGCACAGTGATCCGGCAATCTCCCCCTGAAGATGCTGCTTCACACTGGTCCTTCCCCTGAAGATGCTGCTTCACACTGGTCCTCCCCTTGAAGATGCTGCTTCACACTGGTCCTCCCCCTGAAGATGCTGTTTCACACTGATCCTCCCCCTGAAGATGCTGTTGTTTGTTTCACACTGGTCCTCCCCAATCTCTGACTCTTATAATCTTTCCACCTCAACTTTCCTGAGTCCCTGAGCTTTGTGGGGAGGGGAATGGTATAGCTGTCTCCTGGTGGCCAAGCATTCCACAAACACTTATTCTCTGCACTCTGAGTAGCTCTGAGTTTCTGTGTTAACCACTGTCCACTGAGCAAAGAAACGTCTCTGATGGGGTCAGAGACATGAAGTAATCTATAAGTAAGAAATAGGAATCTAGAAGACAGTTTAAAACTACATTTGTTTAGCAAAAGAACAGTAGTAGATTCACCCCTGGAGCTTGTGAGCTCCTAGCTGCCTCCCTGAGTTTGGGGGGCAGACTTAGAATATGGTGAATGTGTTTCCTCCTTAACTTGAATCTTGAGTTCCGTCAAGGATAAACTTGTTAAAGCTTGATTCCTGGGTGCTGTTTGTAATGGTGGGGCCTGTAAGAGACCCTGAGTCATTCACAGGCAAGCCCTCACCACTCTCCTCCTGGCTGACAGTTCCGCAGTTCTGATGCACTACAAGCCCCAGTGTTCACTGATCAGCCCCTCAGACCGCACTGTGAACCCAAACAAATGTCTTGTTTACAAGCTCACTCAGGGATTGTCTTAGAGCAGCAGAAACAGATTGACTCTGCATTACTGAACCTGTCATTGTCTTCAGCTATGTTTCTTACAATGACTTACAAGCACTCACCTCCTGGAGCTGGAGAGATGGTGCGGTAGGTAAGAGCACTTGTTCTTGCAGAGGACCTGGGTTTGATTCCCAGCACCCACATAGTAGTTCACAACTGTCTGTAACTCCAGATCTGGGGATCCAGTGGCTCTCCTGGGCCTCCCTGAGCACCAGGCACATGCGTGGTAAACAGACACACATAGGCAAAACACTCATCCTCATCCACATAAAATTTAAAAATGGATTGATCTTTTAAAGAGAAAAGGTTTCATTTTTAATAAGATATTCCAGGTGTCATAATGAATCATTTTGTAAATATGTACTTTCATCACACTATGTGAAGATCTCCTACTTCACCCTGGGATTCTAATATTTGTTTCTTCAGATATTCAGCAACTTCTTTTTTTATTTTTGGTTTTTGGCTGTTCGAGACAGAGTTTCTCTGTACAACATTCCTGGCTGTCCTGGAACTCACTTTGTAGATCAGGTTGGCCTCGAACTCACTGAGGTCTACCTGACTCTGCCTCCCAAGTGCTAGGATTAAAGGCATGCGCCACCACCACCTGGTCAGCAACTTCTTTCTGTGCATATCATTAATGTATTAATCAGGGTTCTGTAGAATAACAGAACTTATAGAATGAACATTTATATTTTTATCTATATATACAACCACACACACACATATATATGGCATTTATTAGAATGAATTACAGACTGTGGTCTAGCTAATCCAACAGTGATTAGTGAATTGGAAGGTCCAAGAATCCAGTAGTTGCTCAGTCCACAAGGCTGGATGTCTCAACTGGTTTTAAGCATGTGCCCAAATCCCGAAGAAGTAGGTTCTAATACCAGCAAAGGAATGGACTTGCTAGAACAGTGAGAGCAAGCAGGCAGAGTGAAGCTTCCTTCTTCCATGTGCTTATACAGGCTTCCAGCAGAAGGTGAGGCCCAGATTAGAAGTGGGTCTTCCCACCTCAAAGTTCTGGATTAGAAGTGAATCTTCCCACTTCAAATTAAGCAAAATCCTTCACAAGTGCACCCTCCATTTGGGATTGCCTTCGCAGGTACGCCCTCAATTTGGGGTTTCCTTCGCAGGTGCGCACTCCATTTGGGGTTTCCTTCCCAGGTGCGCACTCCATTTGGGGTTTACTTCACAGAGGCACCCTCCATTTGGGGTTTATTTCACAGGTGTGTCCTCCATTTTGGGTGTCCTTTGCAGGTGCGCCCTCCATTTGGGGTTTCCTTTGCAGGTGTGCTCTCCATTTGGGGTTTACTTCACTGGTGTGCCCTCTATTTGGGGTTAGTTCACTCCAGGTGTAGTCAAGTTTACAACCAAGAATAATCATCACAATGTTTTGTCACAAAAACACTGTATTCAAGTTCTTCCCGTGTTTTTCCATGTGATCTAGGGGTCTGAGAGTTGGAATAAAAGGGACTATATTCCCCAAGCTAGTAACCCTCACAAAATGGCACAAGCTCATAACTGGAAGGAGGCAAGTGAAAATGTTTGCCAAGGACTGGGTGTGGTGGTACACACCTTTAATCCCAGCACTTGGGAGGCAGAGGCAGGTGGATCTCTGAGTTTGAGGCCAGTCTGGTCTACAGAGTGAATTCCAAGACAGCCAGGGCTATGCAGAGAAGCTCTGTTTCAAGAAACAAAAACAAAAATTATTTGCCTAAGAATAATACATTCCTGCCACCCTGTGTCATTTTTCTCTTGATATAGTAAAACACTTAAAATACTTTATAATGGAAATAAGTTGTTTTGGTGTGTGTGGCGGGGGTTGTTTGTTTGTTTGTTTTTGTTTTGATACAGGGTTTCCCTGTAGCTTTGGAGCCTGTCCTAAACTAGCTCTTGTAGACCAGGCTGGCCTTGAACTCACCGAGATCCACCTGCTTCTGCACCCGAGTGCTGGGATTAAAGGGGGGCGCCACCACTGCCCGGCCTGAAATAAGTTTCTTTAGCTCACAGTTTTAGAGGGAAGAAGTCTAAGCTAAGGAGCCTCCCTGGTTCACCCTCTCCTGTGAACTAAACCACAGTGTAGTGTCCCCAACTGGGGACAAGCGTTCAAAACATGAACCTGTGAAATGCTTCAGACTCAAACCAGAATATGATCTCTGTTTCCTGGCCACCTTTCTATGAGCAGCTTCCTCTTACCCCAGTCTCCACCAGAATGAACTGTGCTGTGCAGTCCCAAAGGGGTGGAGCCAAGAGACTGTGACTTCAGCCCACATAGTTCACCTGCAAGCCCAAAACCTTCATCCTTTGAAATTAACTCCCTTGAGTATTTTCTCACAGCAAGAGAAGCTAATTACCACATGTGATCACAGAGAGGTAAAGGGGTGTGTGCTCCTGAGCATCAATCCCTTGACAGTGGGGAACCTGGAGCCAGGACTCAGCTCGAGAGTTCTCCAGATGTGCAGGCAGCTCTTGGTCTCTTTTTCCAGGCTGCTGGGCTGTTCTCTGCTCTTTCAGTGACTGGTCTGGTCTGAGCGTCTTTGAGGCATATCAGCCTGTCTAAGAGTGTCTCCCAGCAGGCCTTACTATTTATATATGTAATATTAATAGGGAGGAAGAGGCCTAGTGAACCTCTTCAGTATCAGGGACTTCCTGAAGGCTCTGAGTGGCTTACTTCCTGAGCTTAAGGAGCTTCCCAGGAGGATGAACATTCCACCTACCTTTAGAACATCCTGGGTCTTAAGGCACCTCTCTCCAAGATGGAATGCTTCATCCCAGAGGAACTGCTACAGAAAACTTCCCTTTAAGGCTTGCAAATGAAATCTGAGGGACTATGGTCCCACCACTGAGGACAATCCTGGGCTCTCTCAACATGTATGAGTTTCAAGAATCTCTCCTTCCTAGACTGAAGCTTTGAGTGAAAGACATAATAAAATAATATTTTTCTACTTTAGCTGCAAGTGTTGAGAGTGAAAAAGGATGTCATGATCAGATCAGCACCCATGTTCTTTCCCACAATCATCTGGACATTCCCACTAGGGTGTTTTCTTCCATCTCATGTTTCTAGATGAGGAAACTGAATTCAGGAGTTAGGAAGTCATTCTTAGGGACAAAAGAGGTAGCTGTGGGTTCAGAAGACTTGCTGCTCCTGGGGAAGACCTGGGTTTGGTTCCAAGCATTCACATGTTGATGCACAGCCACCTGTAAATCCTGTTCCAGGGACCTGACTCCCTCTTCCTCTTCTGCGACATGTGGTATATATATGAGATCTGCACACACACACACACACACACACACACACACACACACACACACACATATACATACAGAGAAACATTATCTATGTATATGCAGGCAGAACACCCATACACATAAATAGAGGGGGGAGGTCATTTTCTCAAGGTTTTGTGACCAGGGAGTGGGAAACTGGACTGAAATGAATCCCTTGTACTGACTTCTAGGGAATGCTATTGGATTTGGGCCTGTAAGTAATTGTAAATGCTTGACATCTACGAGGTGGAGGGGCAGAAAGCAGGTCTGAGAGCCTCAGGCAGCCTGTGATGACCATGGCTGACAGGAGCAGGGGTAGGTAAGAGTGGGTGGTGTGTGCGATGTGTGTCTGGTGTGTGTGTGTGATGTGTGTGTGGTGTGTGTG
>PVIU01021827.1:0-30670 GCA_004026605.1 Ondatra zibethicus
AAATGCTTTTGTAGTATGATTGGACTTCTCTTGGGTATATTCCCAAGAGTGGTATTGCTGGATCCTGAGGTAGGTTGATTCCCAATTTCCTGAGAAACCGCCACACTGATTTCCAAAGTGGTTGCACAAGTTTGCATTCCCACCAGCAATGGATGAGAGTTCCCCTTACTCCACATCCTCTCCAGCATAGGGAATACTTTTCTAAATTAAAGAAAAAATAGGAAAATGATAGTCCATGGGGGGATAGAGTAAAACTACTGCTTGAGAAATTTGCATTTAGTGAATTCCATTAGTTGCTGTATTTATTTCTCTCAAAAGAGTAAAACAAATTATGATATTTCTTCCTATGTGTGCTCATTTCACCAAGGTGCATGGCATCTGCACACGGTTCTGTGACTGAATACAGACAGTAAAATCAGGGTTCCTGTGGCAACAACCAGGAAACAGTGCAAGTTCCTTAGTTTATTGTCACTCATTTGTTTTATACAGTTACTGAGAATTTATCCTGGGTCATGTGGTTTGGATACAAATATGATGAACAACCTTATAAAAGGCTCCAAGTTAGAGGGAATGAAGAGGTTCACATGAACAGGCTGAATGGTAAATTCAGAGGCTCAGAAATGTAGGAAGAGTGGAAAAATGTTCCTCTAATTAGAGAGTATTCAAACCACAGAGAAGTTCCTTCTAAATGAATTTAATATAGGGAAAGAACATTTTATTTCAGTGTATAATGGATGCAGATTTGCTAACAGATGTAGAGAAATGTGCAATTTCACTTTACATTGTGATTTGATTCCGACATCCACAGCCTCCTTCTCTTCCTCTTCTTGTTCTATTTGATGCCATTTCAACCATTTTAATGACATTCAGGGAGAAATATTGAAGGGAGAATCCATAGCTGAAAATGGAAAAAAGGCTTTGTCCACAAGTCTTTTCCGAGATCACAAGAAGTATGTTTTTGGAACATGTATTATACAAATACAAAACATCATAAATTCCATGTAATGGAGTTATTAAGAATGATAAAACCAGAGAAATATAATGCTGAAGAATATCCACTTATCTAAATTCAGATATTTGAGTAATTATGTATCAACAGACAATTCCTTGAAATTTCTGTATGAAATAATATGAAGAAGTTTCAAATTGACAAAATGGTACAAAACTTTAGGCTATTTTATGTAATTTCATTAACTGATATTGTCACCAAATAAATCATAGTTAAGAACATATTATATATCGGCTGATGCTGGTGCATATCTTTAATACCAGCAATTGGGAGGCAGAACAATGTGGATTTCTGTGAGTTCAAGGTCAGCCTGGTCTAAACAGAAAATATGATCTTGCAGACCTTGAAGGAAGTCCCTCCTACGAGATGACCCTATTAATTGGACATGGTATAGAAGAGAGCAGGCATCAACACAGTTTGAAATGAGACAGATGATTGTTTATCTCTAACACCAAGGGAGGGTAGTTTCCCCAAGGACAGAGCTAGTGATTTCAAATGGAAGAAAAATTCAAGTGTATTGAGAGCTAAGTAACCTCAAGGTCAAGAACTGGGCTTATAAACAACTGTTAGCTTATAAACAACTAGGCAATCATTGGGGGTTAAGGGAGAAATGATCAATTCACTGACAAATGACCAATGAATTTTCAGTATCAGTACTCAACAGTCTTTATTCAGAAAGACATATGCCGTCTAGGACAGCAGGGGTCACTGCCATACACTGCTTCCGGAAGCACAGTCACGTGCTGCTACCATCTGATGTTTTCATCACCTTTTCACTGCATCTCATAATTAAATACACCTAGCACTCTCAAGAGGAGTGATTTAGTCTTCAGTGTCACCTAAATTCATTTCTCAGGATCCACAAAATATTAATCATTAATTGCAGCATTTACCTTTCTGAATCATGTGACATATTTGGCTCCAGACTCATCTTTCTTCTTACCATAGCTGACTAAATGTTTTGTCAGTGGGCTGAATATACTGTGAAACAATATCAGATAAGAAGCACATTCCATTCACTCTTCGACTTCCGCTGAGATTCGAGGAAGTAATAAGCTGAGGACAGGCATCTGAGAGGCAGGACAGCTGGAGCTATCATGTTGGAGGTGCAGGAATAACACTCACAAAGACTTGAGAACATTTGCCTTTGACCAGCTGGCTATGAACTTGACCTTATTTCCGATAGTGGCTTTTCCTTTTCACCCACAGCACAGCTGAGGTTGAGAATAGAACTCATTTAGCTCAACTTTCAAAAAGAAATTGATTCAAAGCCTACTTCCTTTTGAAGGCCAAATGCCATGAGGGTTTCTTTTCCTCTGTATTTAAAGATTTATGAAAAACTAATTACCTGGATTCTTCTTCAATGAGAAAGAATGAATCCTTTGCTTTCTGTTTCTAGTCTGGCTATATTTAATTCAGATGTATGAAGTATCAGATGGAATCTTGGAAGTTAAATGACTTTATGCCATGGGATTTTTAATACAGTTTTTAATAGAAATACATAATATCTTGAATAAAATTATTGTATTGAATGGTTTTTTGGAGTCATTTTAAAAAGTTTTACTGAGAAGTAAAACTATATCTTTCTGTTTGATACTATAAATATATAAATATAGATAATGACTGAAACTGAAAGACTTGAATAAAACATCACTTAGCTCTAAAGAATAACATTTACCTAAATGTATATTTATCCTAGATTAGGTAAAAATATTAATATATCATTATACAAAACATGTACATTACTTACAGAATTAAAGTAATACAACTACCCAAAATCCTCAGTTTGAATGTTGATTAAATTGAACTGAATAAACAAGACGGTGAGAAGTCTCTGAAACAGCACTGGAAGGGCCAGTTGGTACAGCTAATTTGTCATGGAATGGCTCCCATGGTTTCAAATGGAGAAAGAAGTGAGATGAACTTCCATAACATTGTCTAGACTACACTGTGTGGTATTCCTCCTAATCATAAGTACACACGCAATACATATTATGGCAGAGAAATCTACATTTACATATCTAATTTGTATAGTGTTCTATCTTTATTGTATTTCTTAAATCTAGGATCATAAACATTCCAATGACATTCTCCTACCTGCTGCACTACCAGATGTAAACTCACGCACAGTCCTAGACCTTTCACAACACATCTGAATAGTTCCCAGTGGTCCTGTTTGGGTTGTAACTCTTTATCATTATAGTTAGCAAAACTGACCCATTGGCTATAGTTTGGTCTTTAAGAACAGGGCAAGGACATTGTAAATGGTACAGGGATCACTAAGTAGAATCCAGCTGCCGACAAGGAAAGAGGAGACCATGACCCAACATGCAAGTAGAATGCTAAGGTGGTTGACCAGCAGTGCCAAAATAATTACATCTATATTAAAAGTTTTATTTCAAATTTTTATTTAAAATCTTAAGTGTTTCATATTGAGGTGGAATTTGAATATACTTATGCATATATTCTGTTTCCAAGATTGTTAATGATGCAATTAGATGAAGACAATATTAACTGTTTTAAAGAAGACTGCAAAAGTTGTAGTTGGAGAGAGAGCTAAACAGTTATGAGTTTTTATTGCTCTCATGGAGGACATAGGTTTGGTTCTCAGAACTACCAGAGCTGCTCACAGCTGTCTGTAACTCTGGTTCTAGAGGCTCTAGTGTCTCTTCTTACCTAGCCAGGCTTCTGCATACACACCCTGAACATATACACTGAGGCAAAATCATGTGCTCATAAAATTAAGTACATAAAAATTAAAATTATGCAGGGTGAGGGTCATGCAAGTCTTTAATTCCAGCACTCAGGAGGCAGATGCAGGTGGATCTATGTGAATTTGATGCCAAACTGGTCTACAAGACCTAGATCCAGGACAGGCTCCAAAGCTAAAGAGAAACTCTGTCTCAAAAAGAAAACAAAACAAAAATTAAAATTACAATGAAAAATATTTTTGAAAAAGTATCCTAAGTGGAGAAGAACTCAAAGAAATCCCATCAAATTCAGGAATGAGGAAGCATAGTTTAATAGTCCACTATACCCACCTGTTTTCAATATAATGCTCAAATATGGAGTGATAAGTCAAAAGAAGGAAATTAAAGGGATATAAACAGGTAAAGCAAATGCCCAATTATCCTTGTTTGAACATAATTTAATACTAAATATAAGATATCCATAATTTTCCCAGAAAACTTATAAATTTCAGCAAATGGCAGGATAGAAATTCAACTTACAAAATCAGCCTTTTTATATGTAACAACAAACAAACAGAGAAAGAGATCATGAGTACACTCTCATTCACTACAGCCTCAGTGAAAACAGTATCTTGGGAAAAATACATATTAATGAGGTATAAGAATTCTCCAATAAAAAGTTTAAATCCCTAAAGAATGAGATGGAGCAAGACACTAGAAAATGGAAAGATTTCCCCAGGCTCATGGTTAGGAAGAATTAACATATGAAAATGAGCATTCTACTTAGAAACAATACACAGATTCATTGAAATCCCAATCAAAATCCTCACAATATTCTTCAAAGAAAGAAAAACATCCTAAAATTCATGTGGAATCACAAAGGACCCTAGATAGGTCAAATAATCCTGAGTGAAATGAAGAATGCTGGTGGTAATTCCACTCCAAAGTTTAAGACATACAACAGAGCTATCATAATAAAAGTAGTTTGAAGTTGGCACAAAACCAGATGTGTAGATGAATAGAACAAAATGGAATACCTAAACATGAGTACAGGTAACTATAGCATCTCATATTTGAAAAAAGATGCCAAAACATTTGCTTGATGAAAGAAAACATCTTCAAAAAATAGTATTAGGAAAACTGTATGACCATGTGCTGAAGAATGAGATTAGATCTCTATCTCCCATTCTGCACAAAAATTAACTCCAAAGGGACAAATGACCTCAATGTGAGGCCTGAAATGCTGAAAATTGTCAAGAGAAAACATACACAGTACGCTTCAAAATGTACAGGAAAGGAACTTCTGAATAGGACCCTCTTTGCTAAAAACTTAAGGCCAACAATTGACAAATGGGCCTCAAAAATCTTAAAAGTTGTACAGCTAAGAAAAAAGATTCCCAACTGCTGCAATAGCAATGAAAATCACCATGGAGAATTTCCAAAATACCTAAGTCACTTATATGACCCAGCTATACCACTCTTTAGCATATGCCCAAAGAACTAACATCATATAACACAGATGTATGCTTGGCCACACTCATTTCAACTCTGTTCACCATAGCTAGGAGATTTTTAGAAAATATTCTTTAAAACAAGGATGGATAGTGAAAATATACATATAAACAATGGGATATTATTCAGATTTAAGGATAATGAAATAGCAAAATTTGTAAGTAAATGGATAAATTGATAGAAGTAGAAAATATTATATTGAGTGAGGTAACTCAGATCCAGAAAGTCAGATACCACTTGTTCTCTCATCTGCAGCTGCTAGCTTCAAATCTTAGAGATCAGTTCATATCCCAAAGTAACTGCAGAAACAGGGAAAGTAAAAAGGCACCATGGGGTGTGTAAAGAGATCTAAAGAAAGGAACAGCATTATATGTAATATGAAGGGATAAATGAAGAAGAGGGAGGGAAGTGATTGGGTGAAGAACACTGTAGTTTGCTATCTATTGTTGTAATAAATACTAAGACCAAAAACAACTTGGGTAGGAACAGGTTTATTTCATTTTACACTTCTAGGCAGCAGTCCATCACAACAGGAAGTCATGGAAGGAACTCAAGAAGGGCAGGAACATGGAGGGAGTAACTATAGCAGAGACCGTAGAGGAATCCTGCTTACTGGTTTACATTTAACAGCTTGTTCAGCATGATTTCTCATACTGCCTAGGACTACCTGTCTAGGAGTAGCACCATGCTTAGTTGGCTGGGCCTTTCTTTATCCATTTGTAATCAAGAAAATGTTCCATACTTGACTTCTGATAGAGATACTTTCTCAGTTGAGTTTTCTTTTCTAGATAACTCTAGTTTGTGTCAAGTTAATAAAAAAAATAAATAAAAGAAATGAACAAACAAACAAAAACAGAAAAAAAAACAGCTAACTAGAACTGGAAAGAAGGACAATACAGAAGGAAAAAGGAATATAGGATAAGTAACACTAGGGATATAGACAAAAAATACAGAGTTTAACACAGCTTTTTGCTGTTTGCTGGCAGTGTGCCACAGCTCCTTTAAGAGAGGTTTTCCTGACTCAGCAGCAGCAATAGAAAAAAAGGCAAGCCATTTTGAAATGCAGACTTTCTGGGATGTGCTGCTGATATAGGCAGAACTGTTTTTGAAATTCCTGCTTCATGGAAAAGTCTGCTGGATAGTATGGGCCTGTAGGCTGAAGATGGATGCCACAATGGTACAAATAAACTTTGGGTGACTGTCCAGGAAGCGAGATGTCTGTTTGAATTCTAGAGTTTTGGAAGTTGCTTACAATGCACTTCCTGTTTACTTAGGTAATATTATATCCTTCTGGAGTCTTTGATAGATTTGAAGAATTTATAGTTATAGTTTTCCTTAGTTATGATAAAAGATAAAGCAAATATGAATATTGTAACTGTAATTCTTGCTGAATAACTGTTTTGTTATATTAATTTTACTATGTTAAAGTTAAATCCTTCCTTTTTGTTTAAACAGAAAAGGGGAAATGGTGTGGGAAGTCCTTCTGTCTATGTGTTGCTTTTATTCGTTAATGAATAAAGAAACTGCTTTGGACCTATAGCAGGGCAGAACTTAGGTAGGCAGGGAAGATGGAACTAAATGCTTGGAGGAAGAAGGCAGAGTCAGGGAGATGCCATGGATCGGCTGCTGGAGATAGACATGCTGAAATTTTGCTGGTAGTGGTAATGCCCCAGTCACCCAAGGAAGGCCATACACTATCTAAAGAAAACCTATCACCAAGCATGAAGAACCTTCCTCCTTTGGAGATGTCAGTCAGGGAAGTCTAAATAACTCCCAAAATAATAATGACTATTGTTTTTCCTTGGTTAACATACAGAAGTTGAAGACAAGTCTGTTTTTCTGAAGACTCCACAGCACATAGGACCAACAGGTAGCAAGGCAATTCTGACTCCAGAACTTCTTGGCATTGGAAGGTCCTATGTAAGCTGCCAAGAAATGAAATAATTAAATAGGTCTACCCATCTGTAAGGCCTATGAACCACAACAATGACCAGCATGGCAAAATATGTGATGGTGTAATAGTGGTTCTTTTATCTTGACAACCACATAATTGGACTTAAGTCTGGCTTACCAAAAGCAAAAGCATACCTGGTATTGTAAACCTACTCTGGAGGCATAAGTAACAAAACAATCCCACACCAGTTTGGAATTATGATTAATAAAAGGGTTATTTATTTAAGGGGGAAAACTTACAGATCACTGTCCTAGACAACAGCCCTCTGAGTGATCAGTAACAGAGTCTAGGAGCCGGAAGTGGGAGCTGGAAGCAAGAAAGCGAGAGCAGAGCTACCGCTGCTTTTTAAAGCAAAAGAGACCATGCCCAAGTGGGCTGATATCTTAAAGGCTATTGGCTGAAGGAGCAGAAGGAGCTCTCGCAGGACTACCCAATCACACATTGATCATAAAATGATAGATCCCAGAGGAAAACAAACTACTGTAACTTTCCTAAACCATTGTATTTCCTAAGTGGATTCTATAGACTTATTCTTATACCAATAGATAGGTAAGGTGCTCACCTTTATGCATCAGAACATTATAGAAACTTTTAGCTTGTCAAAATATAAAGGAGAGTAACTGTGGGGTGCCCAGCATTAATTGGTACATCCACAACACAAGGGAACATTGTGGGAGAAGGAATGGAAAGATTGTAAGAGACAGAGGACCATGTCTGATGTAAAAAAAAATGGCTTCTATAGATTACAGGAAAGCTACATCCATGAAATCTCAACAGTATGGATCCCTATATAAGATCTGAACAATGACAATGCTGATAATGCTGATGTTTTGTCAAGTTGCATGGGAGAAATCTAATGTGGTCCCACCTCTATATGAAGAGCTACAGGCAATTATCAACAGCTGAGATAGAGTGTTATAGAATGTCATTTTAATTGTGCAAGGATGTGTTACTTTTGTTTATGCTACATTTGTTTAGCAATGTAACGATGTTTGTTTAGTTATGTAAAGATGTGTTGCATCTCTTTCACCTTATCTGTTTAGGGTAGTTCATTGGTCTAAAAAAAACTGAATAGCCAATAACTAGGCAGAAACTGGACTGGCAGGCAGAAAGAATAAAAAGGAAGAGAAATCTAGGCTTAAGAGAGAAAAGTAGGAAGAACAAGAGAGAGGAGAAGGAGGAAAGAATGAGGAACATGCCTGGGACAAGAAGCTATGCAGACTCAGAGAAGCCAGACAAAGAGAAGTAGTGAAAATAAGATATACAGAAGTAAGAAGGGTAATAAGCCCTGAGGCAAAAGGTTTTTAGAGTGAAACAGGTTAATTTAAGTTTAAAGAGCCAGCCAAAAATGTGGTTAAGATAGACCGAGCTTTTAAAACTAATATGTCTCTGTGTCATGATTTGGGAGCTGGTTGGTGGCTAAAAAGAAAAAGCCTGGTACAAGGGAGAATTTGTATTTTCAAGGATGACCTCCCTAAATGGTTATCCAATACTAAGAAGTCAGACCCCAAAGCATATATATACTGGCAATGGACTCAGTGGGTTACTTTGTATATTTAATTGTATATACACACATGTAACAAAAATAATTAAGGAAAAGGGGCCATGAGTTTGAGACAGGATTATTTCTATTATCATTCATTGTTGTATTTTAATATTGAAATTATTAAAATAATTTGTCATTTACTTTTCTCTTTATAACAACATTCCAATTCAGTCTCTTCCCAAGAGATTCCCAAGAGATACACAGATTAGATACATACCTTTTCAGAAATTTTTAATATGTCTATGATAATTTATGACTCTTGTTTTAATTGTAAAGTCCATATCTTCACTTCTATCAGAAGAGTTTGGAAAGCCAACATCACATATTTAATATGAAAGACTCAGGAATTTGTTCCACATGTATTTAAAGGTGAATCTGTTATTATACATTTCACCCTTGGATTTAGATTTCCCCATTTTGAAGAGAGATTTTTTTTATTTGAAAATTTGAAGGAGTTATTTCTCTATCCTTTTCATTATTTAAAACTCTTCTCTTTGATGAATAACATTTGCTCTGCATTATCTTGTTTTTTTTTTTTAATTCTTTTAGTTGTATTACCTGGGCCTTCTATCCCAACTTATCAAATCAGCCCTAAGCTCTTTCTCATGTAGCAATCTGTGCCTTTATCAACGGTCATTGTATCCTTTCCTCTTAACTCTTGCCCTGTATGTAGATGTAGTTCAGAAATCAGACTGTCCAGTGTGCCACATCTTTTGTCAATACCAGGTCAATTATCACACATTAAGCCTTGTTATACATATTGTAAATGTGATTTTATTACTCTGAATCTATGAAAAAAATATACCCAAAGACAAAACTCAACTGAGACCATCATGTTCCATTATGTGAGACATATATTATGCTCCAACTTTAAATCTGTCCACTTCAACAGTGACCATATGATAATTCTAGATGTAACATGCAGTTTTTAAAGATTTTCAGAAAAAAAGTATGTGAAAGAAAAGAGTCATGAAATAAAAAAATAAGTGCAACAGAGAGCACAATGAATATACGTCTGTACTTATTCTAGCGGTGATTCTGATTACATGCTCTGATAGACTCTGAAGGACCAGACAATGGAATGGTATTTCATTTCAATTTTACATCATGGATGTGATACAAGTCAAGGTACTCTTACTTTTAAGTGTCTTTGGGCAAAAACTTTGCACATATATTTATTGACGGCATATAAGTACTTCTATAAAGAAGGACTTTGTGCACTCTCTATTATTATTATTATTATTATTATTATTATTATAAGTTTCAAGTAAACCAGAATTAATTAAAAAGTGGGTGTGAACAAAATGTCAGATGAACAGACTCTGAACAACACACCATAATAAAGTAATGGCATTGTGAAGCTCATCACCATCATCATTGATAGACCAAATGTCTTGTCTCACGTTCTGCTAGTGAGTGAGAGCAGACATGGTCACTATTTTCAAGTCCTTTAAGGTAGAGAAATACCAGTCAGATAACTTCATAAGAAAGAAAACAAATAAAAACTAGGTAAAGGAGACAGCTGTGAAGAGCAAACATGCTGCTTATGGTTCTGTTTAACTAAAGCACCTTCATAGACAGGATCATATGAGAAAATATATTCTGAATAATACCTGTTTAACTCAGTATTGAGGCAGTCAGTAAGAAATGTGAAGACAGGAAAGTAGTAAGAATATTCCAGGCTAAGTAGAGCAGTGTAAAGGTACTGAAGCTAAAGAAAATTAAAGAAACCCCTGTTGGTCTGCTTTGGTTGCCCTGACAAGATACTTAATGGAAAAAACTTAGGAGAGATGATCTCTTTGGACCATGGTTTCATTCAGTCATGAGAGAGAAGAACTGAGGGAGCAGAACAGTTTACTTCATGGGAGCAGGAAACAGGGGTGAGACTCACATCACTTGGCTTTCTCTTCCTTTCGAATTTAGTTTCATTGAGCCCCAACCTACTGGATGGTGCATCTTATATTGATAACAGGTCCTCTGTTTCAGTGTAGACATGTCGTTATAAGCTTCCCCACAACACCCCCAGTAGCAAGAATTATTTTCTGTGAGGATATGTTGTTAACACAGTCAAATTGGTAATTATTACAAAACCTTGAGGACAAGAGAGCAGCCAGGCAAGGAAAAATGGCATAAAGGTGGCTGAAAGCTAGGAGAACGTGTAGTGATTACAAGGAGCACAGGCTTTTCCCCAAGAACGGGGAGAAAGTAACTGCAAAGAATTTGGTGGTGGGTGCAAAACTGCCTGAAAAAAATATATACAGTTCCAATCTGAAGAACATGCAAGAAAGAATCCTGTGCAGGCACCAGGAGATATGACCACAAGTTATTTTAAGAACAGATTTAATCAGACTCTGGTTTTTATAAGATGTACGAGGTTCATTTTTGCAGTTGGATAAACCCATGTGATACTTAATGTCATGAATCAACTCCCAATCAACATTCTAGCAAATTCTCTCAGTGAGCACTGCTGAGTGTCACCTCTTCCTCACACAGATCAGTTCCCTGCTCCCTGAGAGGAAAGTCTGAGGCCTTAATGGAGTTAGTTGCACTCTATGCACATCTCTCAGAACCATGTTGCAAAAGTACCTATTGACCTTGCCCAGTTTTATTCAGCCCTAGTTTCCTCACATTCCTGATTACCATGTGTTTCCTAAAGGAGTGATGTGGTTTCATAAATTAGAATTTTGTCATAAATTTAACAACAGCTAGAACACAAAATCTGGAGACCAGGCCTCAAAACAGCAGTCCTAATCTGAAAGCCCATGTTTAGACACTTCCCTGTGACCGTCATTAGCAGCTCCGGTGTAAAAGTTTTAACTAATTTTACCAGGATACAATATATAGAAAAAGTAAATTCAGTTATGCACTAGATTCCCAAGGAAGTAAACACGTTTCTGAAGTCATAATAACAAAAGGTAGGATGGGAAGAGACCTCTTCATTTCTCCCTGAGATGGGAGAAGAGCAGATGGCCAGCTGAAGCAATGAGCAAGAGCAGGAACTGTAGGAGGCATCTGAGGAATATATTCTAACTCGCCTTCCAAAGATATAAACATGGAGGTGTGTGTGGGTTTACTTAGGTTATCATATAGTCAGTTTGATATGATATTTATATGTAGAAGATCATTCTTACTGCTGGCTGTAGAAAGGTTACAGCAGAGTGATAGTGGCAGAAATAAGAAGAATGATAATAATCTAGACATGATGTTCAGTGGCTGGATTCAGAAGAATCTGGAGTAAACATTTAACATTGAATATTCAGACAAGAAACTATCTCATGCATTGTTAGGAATTAAAGATGCTTCAGAGGTTTTGGGCATGCACAGATGGGATAACTTTCCTAGAAACATTTTCATTTATGAAAATATAATACACAATCCATGAGAATCTTTGCAACAGGTAACAACAGTGAATTTTAAATTATTTGTTTTTATTAAATTACTCACTCATCAATATTCTCTTATTAACACCATCAATCATATTGGTACTTATATTGTTTGTCTTAATTTTCTCTGATTTTATAAACTGTAGATATTTCCCATCCTTCCATGTAAATGTTACTGTATGAGTGAGCTAGTGAATAGGCATCTATGTGTGTGAGAAAAACAGAAAGGGGGAGAAAGAAAGAGATACAAGGAGATGGCCACGCGTTCTAGAAAGAATATAGCTATCTTAGAGACATCAAAAAACTTCAGAGGTTGGGTTTGTTGGGGCTAACACGGACATAGCCTTATTAGATAAAAGTACGTCTTTGATATAAAGTATGTTTTGCAATAATTTAAAGAGAAAATTTAGCTTTACCATTGCATAATGAACAATGTTGGAGGTCTGAATCCATTTTTAAGAATAAAAGTTGTGGTTTAGAATATAAATTGCAGGTTTATGAGATCTTATATTTATTGAAAAATTATAAAGTCAGACTGGGGCAGAATTTCAAGATTATTTTAAGGTTTCTCAAAGTGTTGCCATTTCAAGCAAAATCGGGAGCGAGCTGGAGAATATCAGCTCTTATTGAAAAGGAGGTACAAGTAGAGGAGCTGGTAAATGTTAGTGAACAGGATTAGTTTCAGTATTCTTCAGGACTGATTCCAATAGAAAGATTTGCCAGAAAGAAATTGAAACAAAGGCTTCTCAGGATGATGCTTAGTAAACAGTTGAACTTGGTGTTAACACACACAAAGCCTCAGGTCAGTCATGAACAGGGCTTGCACTACAACTCTTTACAAATGAGGAGACAAACTAATGTCCTTCTCACAAAGCAAGATGCTGGATTCATTTTGCTGTAAGAAGGCAACTACAGCCTGCCATGCTCTTACATTACTCTGTCTTTGCTTTCGTAAGACATCAAAACTCTTGTTACACTTGATGACTTAATGTAAACTCCTAGTTTCAGAATACATATGTATTTGCCACAAGCCCAGCAACTAAACAATTAAACAGACAAACAACAAAACATTACAAAACCAGAAAACTTTGGCCATTAAAAAATAAAGTTTGGCATGAATAATTGCTCTTACTGGCTACCTCGTTCTTATTTCATTCTTTCTGGAGACTGGGTTAAAAATCCAATTGCCCCATTTGTTTTGTCTGCTAGTGCCTACAACAATCTCTTCCCCATGACAATGAAGGCAATGCCCATGTCTTTCTTAAATTATATGTTAAAACTGGTACTTTAGGAGGCTGACTGCATCATGCAATGGGTTCCTTCATTAATGGGATTGGTGTTCTTGTCCGTCAGCCTTTAAATCAGAGCTGAAGTGGGCTGAGGAAGAATCTGGTGGAGGCTGCTCAGGTAGATGACAAAAGCAGCTGCACACAGCACTGTGTTATTTTTCACTGCTCTTGACAAATGACTTAAAGGAAGTGAAAGATTTGGTTACCTGTTCATGATGCAACAACATAAAACAGAAGGGTAATTCATCCTCTGTGTGGCAGATGACAGTGACCACAGTGTCACACTTCAGAAAAAAATGAAAAAAATACATAATTGGAAGAACCATTTCTTGATGCAAATGTAAAAGGTTAATTGCCTAAATATGGAAGAGATGATGTAGTTTAACATATAAATGTGGAGTATTTAAATGAGCTCCCACTAAAATGCTAATATACATATACTCAGCAGAATTTTCCATGGAGTGCTGAAAGTCCTATTAAATTTTGAATTAATTAGTTCACTCCAGAGAGGTCCTGTTATAACATTGTCTTTTTGATGAATGCCTACAAAAAGTGGTGTTCTAAAGAAGACAATCTGAGTGCTCAGAGACTTTCAAAGACGGTCTCATTGTTTGATTGAGACAACTAATCATGTTTATACAACTTAGTTATAATATAGATGAAGCATATTAGACTTTTCAAAATATTTTTAAATTCTTGTATTTATCTGTAAGATGAGAACATGGGCAGACATCGTATACTGGAACACGTTGTTTAATTATCAGACAGATATTTTAAATACTGAAACATTTTTAAAATGCAATGGACTATTTCATAGTAAATGAAAATGGCCATCACAGACAGAAGGGATGGTACACGTGGGGACCTGCAATGGCCTTTACCCTGAGACTCCTCTCTGTTTATAAAGATTTCTGAGTCATGAACAATGTCCTCCATCATTCCCCTTTTATTCAGATTATGTCAGTTTTATTGAGTATCCCAAAGCCCGATTGTTTTATGGTTTTTATTTTCATGGCAATGTTTCATTAGGGTATAAACATGTGTGGGCAAAGTGGAGAGACATTGGGAACTGCCTGTTTGTGCTTAAGAATGTTTACCATTAAGATGCTACAAAGCATCTGCAGCAGTTCATGCAATAGTAAGGAGAACTACTCATAGAATGCCCATCACCTCTGTATGCTCTCCTCTTTCCACTACACTGCCCAGTGTTATAAGGTCAAGCTGTGGCCTCACAATACTCCATCTAAAACTATGCTCACTCACATACTAAGCAAACAGTTTTGGAAAATCTAGCGTCTGCCAGGCACAGTCAAAATTAGGAAGAGAAGCAAGTTCCGTGTTCTGTTGCTTCAGCTTTTCAAGCAAGAGCGCCCTTTAAAATCTTGCTGCTTCTTACCTTTCAGCTTTAGACATGCTCTTCCTTTGAGTGCAAAATGTCACCAACATTGATAAGGCCAGCTGCTGCTTCCAGAATTGCTTCTTCTTCTGCACAAGAGAGCAACAATGAATAAGGTTATCTCATCTAAACTATTCCATGCACACTGAGGTCATAAAAGTCATGGAACTTTTAATAAATTTTAAATATTCATATTGTATAGGGAGTTTTAAAGTTCTCTGTAGAGCGAACACTCAGCAGCACAGTGACATTTATAAGTATCTAGAGACTGAATCTACAATTTTTAAAAAAACTTAAATTTTTGCTTTTTTTCATTAATATTGAAGTACCCAGAGTATATTAAAATGCACTTAAATTCTTAATGTTTACTGAAAATTAGTTGGTTCCTTGTACTTTATGATTTCTAGAACATAAATCTTTTAAAACATAAACATATGTATGGAGTTATGATGTCTTAATTTGGTCTCTTTTATAAAAATTGAAATGATGTTATTGGACCAAGTTCCAATTCTTGTCCTCATTAAGCATAAATATTATGGGGCTATGCCAAAATGGAAACAGTCAGAGGACCTGCAGATGCTGCTATAGCAGAGTCATTGCTACGATATAATTTGGCACAGACTCAGGGCAGGTCAAGTACTAGGGAAGCTTCATGATGGAAAAGGAGGAATGTTTCTGGTGTGGTGAACTTGGATGTCATGGAAGGAGGAAGCTACAATTATGTCAACTAGAAAAGACATCTATTTGGTTGGTTTGTGGAGCATGATCACCTTTCTATCTCTGGACCTGAATTCAAATCTCACAAGCAAAATAGTAAAGCCAGCTCCCACTGGCCAAATATGGACTGTGAAAGCAATTTGAGAAAGTAACATTTAGTCTGTTGGGTCTGGTTGCAACTGAATGTGTATGTCAAAGAGAATACATAGTCAGGAAATTTCTTATTGGTATAAGCAGCACCGATAAGAAACCAAAATAATTATTGTGATAAAAGACACCATATTACCTGGTAATCCACAGTCATGTGGCAATATACAGATTAATAGAAATGGGATAAATTAATATAAGAATTAGCCAAAAAGAAGCTAAAACTAATGGGCCAAGCAGAGATTTAATTAATACAGTTTCTGTGTGATTATTTCGGGTCTAAGCTAGCCGGGCGACCGGGAACCAACAAGCAACCTCCCTTGCAACAAACTTGACTTTCCCTCCCCTATAGTAGTCAGCTTCTCATATCTCATCAGTTAGGGATGGGGCCTTGGGATCTGGTCTTGTATAGCTAACCAGAGGCACTATGAGTTCATATATACAACAGGATGTCATGCCCAGAGACAGCACTTCATACCAACCCCGACCCTGTCTTCTGACTTGCGTATCAAACAGGAATACTGATGCAGTAAACAAATCAAACTAAATTAGTAAATCCAAATTTATTAAAATAAACAGAGCTGAGTGAAACAACTTCGGGGTGCCTCTCGGGAAGACAGGAGGGAAAGCATGTGGTAAATTTGGCCACCAGGTATTAAATAGCCTGTAGGTGGTCTTGAGCAATTTCAGGGGAGGAGCTTTCCATGGTGGGATTACTGAGGGTAGGAGTCGAGAACAGGAGGAATGAAACTGGAGCAGAGCTTCTCAACACTGCCAACATCCTCCATCGTGGCATTGCAATTTGTTAGCATAAAAGTTGATAAAATCCTCAGATTCTTCAGCTTCTCACAATTAATATTTGTATCTAAGAAATCATTTGATTTGACTTAAAAAGTGCTTTCTTCCCTCAGATTTAGGAAAATAGCAGAAATGGAGTACTTGAAAGACAGTCAGGATTAATAAAGTAAGGCTTCTGGTTACGTTTATAAGAGTATAGTGATGAACCACTTCCCCAGGTGCCAGATCTAAATGGGGCTCAGCTTCGAAACTGGGAAGAAAAAAGAATCACAGAAAATTCTCGGATTTAATTTATGTTTAATACTTATACTCCATATTTTTCCAAATCTCAGAAAAAATAAGTAATTGGAGCAGAGACTGCAAACAACTGGATGATGACTGTCAGCGCACCTGGCAGAACTAAATGATTTACTAACAAGCTGCCAATGTTTTTATCTCATTGAAAATAGAATTAACTAGAAAAATATCATATGCTTTAAAGGCATATGAATAACTCGTCATGAATTGGGAAATGGGTTCTCATTTTCAACATGTATTTAATGGTAAAAGGTATCTTCTAAATATACAGTGTGACTCAGACATAGTGAAAGAGTGCTGTGCAGAGACCCATCATTGCACTGTCCTTGCTCCCTCTAGAATACAGGTTAATGTATTTCTAAGAGGATCTTTTATATGCCTAGAGTTTTATTCTCTAAGAACTTTAAAATGAATTTCTTTCTTTTAATCTGTTCAGTGATAACATGAGGCATAGCATAGCTTATTTTGAAGAAAGCCCCAAGTTTCAGGTGAGACCACCTCAGGGGTTTCCAATGCCAAGAAACTGGAGAGTCCAGGACAGCTCTAGATCTACCAGGGCACTGCATTGCTCTCTTAAGAGGTGAGGCCTTTACACTTTAAACTTCAAGGCATACTTCTTTTAAAAAATAAAAACTAGGTGAATGAAGAATGAATACATTACCTTAAAAGAAGCCACTGGGTACCACTTTGCCTACTGTAGAGAGTGATACAATGATTTTAACGCTTCTCCTGAAGAATTGGCGACAACTCCAGACACATATATCTTACTGCAAGAACAAAGAGCAATGACATTTCCTATGGGAAGGTTTTCAACTGTGTTTGGACCCAATGCAGATTTGTGGATCTATGCAGACGATATGGTATGGATGGCACACTCAAATTCTATTCATATCCATAAGCAAATTTACATTTACAAATGGGGCAGCTATGACAATTCTGGCACAGTTTAGATAGATACCAGAATGAAAAAAATGAAAGACAAAGAAGTAAATTGAACCTTGCTGTTCTCAGAGGAAAATTACAGTGGCTGACTCCAAAATAACAGATTTGCTTATTCCTGTATGACCACTCTCAACATGAACCAAGGCATCACCCTGATCCCTAATTAGATGAAGCTCTTTTGGCACACTCAGCATCCCATGTTTCCTCCTCATCATGCTACTCCTGGAGTATGCTTTAGTCTTTAGAGTGGCAGGCGCAGAGCCCTTTCTGTAATAGAATGGTCCAGATTGAGCCAGATGAACTAAAATTTACCTCACAGAATCTGAAAGCCTTTGGAATGCTGCACATGCTTTCTCTTTCACAGCACTTGAGCAACTTGGTGACCCATACAATTACACCTGGGTAAAGAGCTGACCCAGCCCACTTGCTTCATTTATAGACACATCCAGATAAAGTTTTACATGAAACAGAGCAGGTTTCAATTTGAAACACAGAGAGGAAACAACATTTTAAGACAAACACTATTTGAAAACATATTCCCGCCTGAGGAAAGGAGACTCTAAATTCGAAGCAAAGATTTTTAAAAAGAGAATGGTAAATATCAGCTTGATTTTCTGTTGTAGAGTTAGATATCACCCCAAGGAAACTAACAAGAGAAAGTCCTAGAAGCTAACAAGGATTGAGAGAAAGACCTGGTGTGGTCAATCAACAGGGATAATCCAGAAGAAAGTTTGCTACTTCACAGAGTCCAACTTCTGTCTGCAAAAGTTGAGTAAGTCATGAAAGCATCATCTAGAATGGGTGGAACTAAGCAGAGATTCAGACAAGGCTTGGTACCTAGGGAATTTCACCAAGGAGTAAGTAAGGCTGCCACCAGACATGTAAAACAAATCTATATAGATGTGACAAATTCCGGAAAAAAGAAATGTAGGACAAGCTGGAAATACTTGTCACTAGGGAAATCAATTGATAGCAAACTGTAGCTAATTTGGGGGTAAATGAGACTGCTGAACCTGTTACAGGACTATTGCATCCTCAGAGTCTGACTAAAGTTATGTAGGAACTTACTTTTAAAAAGATGTGAGATGCTAGGTAAATTCAAGGCAAGAATCAGCATTAAACATTATTTGTAAAATCTAACTGTACCTTTTGATATGATTAAAGGAACAAAAAAATGTAGTGTGTAGGGTGCTCAGATTCCTCCAAACAATCAGAAGACATATGATATGCAATGCAGAGAGTAGTCACATTTTCAAGAAAAACCAGCATGCTGGGGCTCACCCAAAATGGCTTCACCCTGGGGGAGCATAAGTCAGCCCCTTTTAAGCATCCGTAGGGAAATTCTAGCTGTGCTTATATATACTTTGAAGTGGATGGCTATAGACCCTCACTGATACAGGAATCATTTTATGATTGATCCATGACCTCTGTTCAGCAACTGTGGTTGCTGTGTCAGGGCTCTGTCTCACTGAAAATAGCAAGAACAGTTCCTGCTTGTGGTCAGGTAGGACCATGATTGTCTTCCAGACTGGATGTATTTCCTGAGGGTCTGGTTGAAGCCAGACAGGAGTCAGCCTAGGAAGGTTGGGTAATATAGGGCAGAGGTCTTAGCAAACTGGCTCTGGAGGAAAAACACTGGCCCTGCTTCCTTAATTACCCCCTTTAGTTGTAACAGAAGTCAAATCCTTAAACATATTTGAATTCTGTATCATTTGTAGGCAGGGGTCTGTATTGACCGAAATGGACTATTAATTGTACTGATGTCTTCTTTTAAACTACAGAGGAGTGTGTTAATACATGGCACAAAAATTAAATCTAGTAATAGGATATATAAGGGTCCTGACAATGCTATTATTAAGGTGGTGTTCTAAGGGTACCAGGAGAGCAAGGTTTCATACATATGAGAGCTGTCCCTTCATTGTTTTTCTCTCTCCTGTAATCTTTTCATATCACAGACAATGGACGAAGATTTATCACCCCTGAGTGGTTAGTGTAGAAGCTACATTGTTCTCCTAAGCCCAGACATAGTCCTCCCTGTTGTAAGAGAAGGCGGTCTAATCTCCAGTGGTTCTGTAACACTATTTCTGCTAAAGAACTGAGACATGATTCTAGTGTGAAATGTATTTTTCTAACCTAGCCAGATCTTGATCAATCAGGGCACCTAAAGCTTTGTAATTTTCATGTTGTAACACAAGGGCAGTAGTACCTATTCTGGTCACCCCAACTATCGCACAACATAATCAAAGAGTGCTAGGAGTGCACTCCGATAAAGAAGCCTACTTAAAACATTATAAGAGATCCCTGTGAGAGCTTTTTTTTTCTTTTGTAACTTGATTGTGAGGTTCTCAAGAGTGAAGCTTGTAGATGACACTGTCTCCTTGCAATGGCAAAGGTTTCCTTGTCTCAGAACATAAAGTCATTAGGGTTTACCTCCATTTAATCTGTACTCTAATCCCAGGGCTCATATATCAGTAAATAAGCAGGGGCCTAGATTAAAAACCTATACACTTTAAAATAAACAAGTAATTTATCATAGCATAGATAAAAACTGCTGGTTCTTAGTGATTATCTGGGCAATGCCAAGATTTCCTTGTATTATTTTCTGAATTCACTTCTAGGGTGTCTTGGAAAGGGGCACCTCAGAGGTGCCACTCCTTAGGTCCAGAACAAAACACCTGGACCCTATAATCTTCCTAAAAGCCTACTATGCAGATTGGTGCTGGTGTCCCTTCAATGAAGCTTGACATGGGCCACATGCTGCCCCAGGCACTCTGAGATGGTGAGATTATTGGCTTTGTTCAGGTCATTTTCTTTAGATTGAGGACAACAGCTTCTCCATGGTGGATTTCAAGTACTCAAATCAGCAGTTAGAGGCGAAGAGCCCACTGCATCTTACACAAACAGAATGACCCACTTCTTCCTACCAAGTGACATTTTAATAACTCTGAAAGCAATTTTAAGCTGCAGATGCTGTTGTTGGTATTTGGCTGGTTGGTTGCTGCTTTTCTTTTGTCCTATCCTCAGTTACCCATCAACCCAGGATTTGATAGGATGAGTTGGAAATAATTTCAGTTCATAGACTTTGCCCTGTTGTGTTCAGAGTTCCCAGGATGGCAACGATGAGTTCCAAAGCCTCCATGTAGTAACTTCACCTCACAAAATCCACTAGACCAGGCAATAAACTAAACTTACTGTTCTGGATTTTGAGTTCCTTAACTGATAAAAGCAGGTTGCCTAGTTCCAGACCTTACTGACTTGAATTGTCCCAGAGCATTAAACTTGCTAAGCTATTA
Source organism: Ondatra zibethicus (assembly GCA_004026605.1). Taxonomy (NCBI): domain Eukaryota; kingdom Metazoa; phylum Chordata; class Mammalia; order Rodentia; family Cricetidae; genus Ondatra; species Ondatra zibethicus. The sequence continues at coordinate 20,974 of PVIU01021827.1, forward strand.
GATAGAGGGACCAGAAGGGTGTTTTAGAAACAGACCACACAGATTTTCCCAAATACATACCACATTCAAACAGATTTGTTCCAGACCCATAGCCCATTGTGCACAGCATAAAAGAATCTAAAAATGTTACTTAAGTGACATGCAGAAAGGAGGCTATAGAGATCATTGGTGACTTCTATTGGCTTTTTGAGATACATATCTTTATTATTATGTAATTCTCACTTTTGGGAATTATATTCTACATGGAGGGAAATATTGGATAATATTAGGCTTTACATAAACAAATTTATAGCCTTAGAGAGATAAAGTGAACTTTTAAGTTCATAGAAGCAAAGAGAAGGAAATGGGCATATAGTAAAGTCACAAGGAAATGGAGAAGTAAAATCCAACATGTATGTTTGGCTATTCAGTTGTCAATTTGAAATCATGTCAAAATTGTTGTATGTCAGATGATCATAGGAAGTCAGTAATGAGAACAGACTTAAATCATTATTTAAGCATTACCTTCTTATGTTACATTCATTACTTACTTTTTGTCTCTTAGTAGTGAAACAATTTTCTTTTGAATGTCTCATGGAGAAAGAAAACCAACATTAATATTGGGAGTAAAACTACTGAGGACCGTAAGAAAATAAAATAGTTTCTAAACCTTCAGCGCCACTTGATTAGGGGCTTTGCAGTTCTTCTAATAATGTGTGTGGCATCTGGACACTCTTAACTATGAACACTGTTCACAGGCATCTTTAAACAATGGACACAGGACTCTGCTAGCATCCTAGCTCTCTCACCTGAATCAAGTTGTATGTACAGCCAATTCTGAATAATGCTGTAAGTTTCTCCTTTCCTTAACAATCATCCATGCAGACTAATGATATACAATCATTTCTCTTTTATATCTAGGTAGGAGTGTTATTATTTTGGTTTGTGGGAAACATACAATATGTCAATATGTAAGGGAACTTTCAAGAAAAATCTGTGTTTACCATCTTATGTCTGTAAGTAGTCAGATGTTGTGCTGACTACTTTTATGTCAATTTGTGTAGTAATGGGAGAAGGAGCAGGCGGGCCGCAGTCTCGTCCTGCCCGGCTCCCGTCTGCCCGCTCCTGTCCGTCTGGCACAGGGCCCCTTGTTCTGTCCCACCTGGCTAGCTTAACTCCCGAAATAATTACACAGAAACTGTATTTATTTAAAACACTGCCTGGTCCATTATATCTAGCTTCTTCTTTGCTAACTCTCACATCTTGCTTTAACCCATATCTAGTAATCGGTGTATCACCACGGGGTCATGGCTTACCGGGAATATTTTAACCTACATCCATCTCAGGCCAGAGATTTATTGCCTCTGCCTGTCCTTCTTCCCAGAATTTTGTTCTGTCTACTCAGCCCACCTAAGGGCTGCCCTATCAAAAGGCCAAGGCGGTCTCTTTATTCAACCAATGAAAGCAACAGAAATACAGAAAAACCTCCTACACCATTTTGACATATGCTGGGGTCATCTAGGAATAAATTCCTGCATAAAACTGGGATGTAGACAAGACTGCAGGGCATCTTCTTAGCTGGTGATTCAAGGGGAAGGGCCAGGCCCACTGTGGGTGTTATAATCCCTGTATTTGTGGTCTAGGCTCCTATAAAGAAGCAAGAGAAGAAAGCCATGAAGACCAAGCCAGTAAGCAGCATTCTTTCATGGTCACTGTTTCCATTCCTGTATGTAGGTTCCTGCTCTTTGATTTCCTATGACTTTCTTTAGTAATGAACTGTGTTATAGAAGTATAAGTTGAACAAACTCTTTCCTCCCCAAGTTGCTTTTAGTTATGGTGTTTTATCACAGCAATAGAAACCCTAAGTAAGACAAGTGCAGACAGAGTTTACAAAGTTAAAAACAGATTCATATGAAAGGAAAGATGTTCTGTAGATTTAAAAAGAGGTTATATAATGTGATTTGTCAACAAGAAGAGAGAATCACTCTTGCTGTGGTCACTAGCAACCAAATTTCTCTTGAACATACAAATACTAATCAGGCCTCTGAGTACCTTAAACCATACAGCTGTGTTCAATCTATCATCACAGTTTTTCTACTGAACTATTGCTTCACTTGAACATAATATTCTTATCAGTTTTCAGATCTATATGGACCTTTACATCAAATCCTTGAATAAGAGGCTAAGAACCTGGAAACACTGGCTCAGATTGCAAGCATTGGTAATAATTAGCCTAAACATATTTGCTACAAATAATTAAAGAACAAGCTTCAGTAGGTTCAAGACAGATAACTTCTGGTTTCAAATTATAAAATAACTATAAAAATCCTAGCATAATTTTGCATCTCAATGTATTTATTTTTATTTCTCAGCCCATGAAACCTAGTGCATGATATAATGGGTTTCACTGTGGGATTTTCATACTTACTCAGCTCTTGCTGATCCCTTCCTACTCCCATTCCAATTTATGACAACATATCCCCCAACATATCCTGTCCCATTCTACTGGTCTCTTTTCTCCTCCCACAAGACCCTTTCTAGTTTCATGTCCCAAGTGTTCTGTTGCTCTCTGCCTACTCATCTCCCTCGCCTTTCTTCTTCTCCTTCCTTTCCTCTCCTCTTTCTTCTTCCTCCAACTTGTTAAGATACTTTTGTCCTCTCCCACAGTCCCCTGCTTGTTTCATGAAATACATGCATACATACACAACCACAAATATACAAACATATGAATATATATACATGTAAATTAAAATCTTAGTTTCATATATAATAAAAAACGCATGGTATTTATCTTTATGAATGCATCTAGGCACCTCATTTAAGATACTTTCTTGGTACATCAATTTCCATGTAATTGTCATAACTCTATTTTTCTCCTTAGCCCAACAAAAATTTTATTGGCTATATGTCTCTCCCTTTCCTTATTCATTCATCTGTTGGTGGGCATTTATACTGATTCTCTCTCTCTCTTTTTTTTTTGCTATTATGAGTAAGACAGTAATAGAATAGATACTGTGAGTAACACAGTATCTTTGTGTTAGGATTTAAAGTCTTTTGGATATATGCCCAGGAGTGGTATAAGGTAAGCCACATGGTAAGTTTTAGTTTTGTGAGGATCCTTCATACAGATTTCCATAGTGGCGTCATCAATCTCCTCTCTCATCAGCAGTATATAGAGACTCCTCTTTCCTCACATCCCTGTAACATTTGCTGTTGTTTCTTTTCTTGAAATTGCCATGATGACTGTGATTAAAATTAAAAGAATCATAGGCTTGAATATTAGTTTCTCCTATGGCCAAGGTTGTCGAGCATATTTTAAATTATTATTGGTCGTTAGCATTTCTTCTTTTGAAAATGTTCAGTACATTGGTCCATTTATAGTTAGTTAATGGGATAAAATCTTTGTTAGCTATTTCCTGGAAAGGAGGCTAATATTTAGAATATATGAAGAACTAGGTTGGACAGGTGGCTCAGTGTGGTGTTTCATAGGCATATTTCTTCTTTTGGCTGTTAACTCACAAAAAAAAAACAAACATAGAGACTTATTATCCAGGCCCTAGCTTGGGCTTGTTCCTAACTAGTTTTCATAAATTAACCCATTCTTTTACATGGCTCAGTTACCTTTATTCTGTACTGCCCATCCTGCTTCATCAGCACCTGGCTGAAAACTCTGCCTTTCTTCTTCCTAGAGTCCTCTGTGTCCCTAGAAGTCCTACCTAACCTCTTCCTGTCTAGCTATTGGCCATTTGGCTCTTCATTAAACCAATCAGAAGGTGCCTTGCAAAGACACAAGTGTAAAAAAAATTCAGCAACATTTCCTCCTTTTTGTATAAATAAAAAGGAAAGAGTTTAACTCTAACAGAGTAAAACTATATATAAGAACAATTATCAGGTAAGAATTGTATTTACAATGTTCAGTCCATTTGCATTTGGCAAATTTAGAGAAAACATTTTATTATGTATCCTACCTTTGTGAATCAAACGTTTTGTATCTAACCCAAAATTATCTTTTTATATCTCAGAAAAAGTTCTTAGATTAAGCAACTTGAGGTTTTCATTTTCTCAAACTCATATACCTTACACCTCTTTTATGGTGTTCTCTTTTGAATTAGGTAGCAAGGAAAACTGTAAAATTATAACTTTCTAGTCTTCAACCCCATCAAAGACTGAATAAGAATATAATATTATCTGAGTAAACAGGAAGTGAAGAGCAAATAATTTCTATATCTATAGAAATAACAGAGACATCTGGATGCCAAGATTACTCTAAAAGGTTGGGCATCAATCTTCAGCCTACAGGCCTAGAATAACTGACAGGATTTCGTGAAGCAGAAATTTTTGAAGGACTATTCTACTTTGTCATGGCAAAGTTCAGCAGTAGCCCTCTTTTGTGTCCTGTTTGTCCAATTTGGACAGCATATTGTCAGCAGTTGAGACAAAGGCAGTTTCTTGCCCAGTGGCTAACTTTGCCACAATCAAAGCAAACTCTATATGGAGGTTCTTTGATACCTGTCATCTTTTTAAATAAATTGGTGCTGCTGGGAGCAGATAAATCTCACTTTTCATGAAAAGTCTATGTCATTAAAACATTTTAAATACCATAATCTGTAGGTATCTGAAGTGTTTGAAAACCATTCATTTATCTAAAATACATGTTTAACTCTGAAAACATACTTACATGACCACAAACTTGAATTTTATAGATGACTAACTACTTACCTACATTTTTAAATTACCATAAAAAATTGTAGTAAAAAGTAATTTTGAAAGGACTCTCCATATACACTACATTTTAAAATGTGCTATACAGTACATTTTTAAATGAACTACATAAGTACAATAACTTAAAAAAGAGTAAAACCATATATATGGCATAACAAAATAAAATAACCTTTCATCTGTATCAGTATACAAAAATCCACACCAATGGAATATTTGAGATTAATAACTTCTTTTTAATTTGAAAGCATATTCAATAATCTACTATTTTATCCTATCATTTCTATATCACCCTTTAAATTTTCAGAATGAGATCCTTGAGTCTAATTTCTTTTGCATAGTTTTCTCCTTAACTATGACCAATTACAACTTGCACCCACCCACCCCCAAATAGTGATAAACATCTATAACCCACTGAATGACCAAAAAACTCTGCTGTCTGGGGGTGACAATATTGTTAGGGGTACCTGAGAAATTAGAGAAAATGGTTAAGGCCTGGGACAGCTATTTGTATTTTTTTTTGTTTAGTCTTTGAAGATAGGAAAGTGGAAAACTTATCTGAACTCTTGGATGGAGTATTCTATGAGTCTGAACCATATCAGCTAGTAGCTTTAAAATTGTTCTGGATGCAGAATTTTGAAGAAAATGCAACAGAGACATTCTGAGAGGCTGGATCACCTTGGCTACTTGTCTTCATTGTTGTGTGCCAATTTTCTGAAAGCACATACACTTTTAAAAGTAACATATATATGCATGTTAACACAAGTACGAAATGTGTGATGTGTGCAAATTAGTAAAAGATGCTTTCTGTTTTAGTTTGAGTGGGTAAAAGGCATTTGTTAACTTTATAAGTTTATTTGGACTATATAACCAAACTTCTGTCTATGTCATATAAAAGAATGGCATATATATAATACTAAGTCATGAGGATTGTATAACCAACAAGATTTATCATATCTCATTCGGTCTCAGAGCTGTTCCCATAGTAGAGGAATCAGTATATTTGTCACCTGTCCTGTTGTCTTTCTTGGTTTCTTTTTGCATATCTGTTTACCCAGATTTTCAGAAGGGTTCCCTTAATAATATTTGATATTCCTTAATTTTCCTATGGAAACAAAACTATAACCTCTCATTAAACATATTTTATGACTTCCCTTTTAAAATTAAGACATTCTTAAAATATATATATATATTAGCTTAATTAAGCAATTTCCATAATCCAATGTCTCATAGCAACTATTGTTTTATTAATTAGCATTTAAAAAATTCAATGTCAACAGAGAGCCATACAGGTTCCAGATACCCTATGTATTTCCCAAGTTCACATGGTTTATTCTTTTATATTACTTTATTCTTTATTTACAGACTTTACTTTATAATTTTTAAACTTTTTATTTTCTTCTATGATTGTCTATAACCACTTTCTTTTGCATCTAGGCACATTTTAAACAGCCTGTATTTCTTTTAGAGATTTTCTGTATCTGGAATTAGATTTATTAAGTGCACATTCTCTGATCACATGAGACAAAATTTAAATGGTTATGTCAGCTGCTGTACAGCTTGGCTTAGTTCATAGTGCTGCCTGCAGGCTGGAACATATTGGCAGCCACTCCTCTGTACATCAAGGACTAGCCCAATTGAGAGACTACAGGACTAGAAATCCACATTGAGCCCCTTGCCCAGAACATTATGTAGCAATCTCAGACCCTGTGTTTAGATAATTGAGCCTCTACAGGCACATGTATTTTTCTTTTGGCTGCAAGCTCACAAATAATGATGTAGATACTCATTGTTAGTTATGCAAGCTTGTCTCTAACATAGGTTTGTTTCTAACTAGTTCTCTTTAAACCATATCTTTCCATCTACATTCTTTTACATCGCTCAGTTATCTTTAACTGCGTCTGTTTGGCGTATCTGCTTATCTTCTGCCCAGAATCCTCCCTGCTCCCAGAAGTCCCACCTATGTGTTCCTCCATAGCTGTTGGCCATTCAGCTCTTTATTAAACCAATCATAAGGCACCTTGACAAGGACACATCTTCACAGTATAAACAAATAATCTGAAACAGTGCCCTACTTTGAGTTTATATTGCTGCAATGAAACACTATAACCAAAACAACTTGGGAAGGAAAGAATTTATTTGGCTTACACTTCCACAGCACTGTTCAGTATCTGCAGTGAACTCCCCGACCAGCGAGGAAGAACAGCCACCACTCAAGGATTCTTCTCGGATCACGCTTTATTGGAGAGCCTCTTGGTTGAAGGGAGAGCGGGAAGCGAGAGAGGGAAGGTCTGAATGGCGGCTGCTTATATAGGGAGATGTGACGCGACTCGTACCTTGATTGGCTGCTATGTGCCCGCTGGCACCAGAGTCCTTGGGATTGGTTAGGGATACCTAGGTTATTGCACATGCGGGAAGCACCCGGACGCTCAGTCCGGGAGCATTGCCAAATATGGAATTGTTTACCTCCAAACTGTGAGGATGCAAGCGCCATCTTGTAATGGTGTTTGTGCCTATGGCTCTCTGCAGTTCCCCCTTTTAGTTTAAATTCCAAGGCAGCAGTGTAAGAGTAGAGGTCTGATCTCTGTTAAAAAGAAATGTAGGACATATGTACCATCACTCATCCAGGCGTCCTCCGCCCAGAGGGTAACAGACCCGTCCGGTGCCTTTTACACAGAGATGGGAACTAGGGCACCTACCCATATGCACTCAGACTTGTTCTTCTTGTGACCAGCATTATCTGGCCACAAGCGCAGTGCTCAAGCCTTACACCCTGTGCCCAGAGATTTTCTGTTTTGCCACATACCTTTCCCAGTGCAATGGGACTGGAAGTCCCTTGGGGTGCAAAGGCTATGTGGAACAAGGCTAGGTGCTCTTTAAGGCAGAAATCCATATCTGAGATGAGGATCCACACTCCAAAGCGGCCAATGCTTGAGAAATTATAACCTTGTCCCTCCTGGTTTGGGCTCGCAAGCGGCAGACCAACCAAAGGCAGAGTACGCATCCTCCCAGGCAGCAAGCCAACTTCCACCATATAAGGGAGGTCAAGCTGCTTATTGGTGGTAAAAAAAATCTAGGAAAGACCCATGCATTATGCCGGACAGGCATCGGTTTTGGGAATGCTGACAGGATCCCCCATCTCTGCTCCGTCATCCCTTGCCTCCACAGCGTCAGGAGCAGCAGCAGTGTCATCCTCCAGAGGATCAGGCTCTTCCCCAGCACTCGCGGCGGCATTTCTGTTGACAGGTCTCGTCAGCCGGGTTGGGACCCAATGAGGCGCTTCTTGACCCTGTGGAAAAACACAAACAGCTCCCCTGGATCTCGTTACAACCGGATCCGGTCCATACCATTTGTTATCTATCACGTCTTTCCACATCACATCATTCCTTTCCATAGCAGGAGCATTCATAGTGTGTCTATCAGCCGCCGTTTTATCTGAATTATCCAATATTAAGGAATTAAGTGTAAAGAGTGCAAGGGAGACTCTCTTCCTGGGGGAGGCAGCCTCTGCTATAGTTCCCCCAGAGGGGGCACCAGAACTCATTACAGATGAGTTGTGAGCCATTATGTGGTTGCTGGGAATTGAACTCAGGACCTCTGGAAGAACAGCCAGTGCTCTTAACCACTGAGCCATCTCTCCAGCCCCCTTTTTGTTTTTGAAGAATCTCTTTAAGGCTTTTATTAGCCCTTTCCACAATGCCTTGACCTTGTGGATTATAAGGTAGTCCCAATGTGTGTGCCACTTGCAACTGTGAGCAAAGATCACGAAAACCATGGGACATGTAGGCTGGACCATTGTCTGTTTTTAGTCTGAGGGGTTTTCCCCATGCGGCCCAAGCCTCCAGGCAGTGAATCTTTACATGTGATACCTTCTCTCCCGCCAGCGGAGTGGTGTGGATAACACCAGAGCAAGTGTCCACTGACACATGTAAATATTTTAGTTTTCCAAACTCATTTACGTGAGTCACATCCATTTGCCATAGGGAGTTTGGCCTTAAACCTCTGAGGTTAACTCCGATGTGAGGAGGGTGGAAGAAGGTAACACAGGATGAACAAGCCTTTACTATATTTCTAGCCTTGCCTCTTGTAATCATAAATTTTTTCCTCAGGGTGTTAGCAGGCACATGATAAAGCTTATGAAAATCTCTGGCCAAGTCAATAGGATCTGTAGCCATCAGGGCTAGTGCTCTTGTAGCTTGGTCCGCTAAAGCGTTGGCTTCAGACATTGGTCCTGGAAGCAGAGTATGAGCCCGAATATGACTAATGTAAAATGGATTATCTCTTTGTAATATATAATTTTGAATTTGAGCCAATATATTTGAGACTGTGCTCGTATACCGCACAGAAGCAGCCACCTCAAGGGAGGCAACGGCATTGACAACATACTGCGAATCCGAAAACAAATTAAAAGGTTCTGGGTATCTTTTAAAGACTTCCAATACTGTCATACATTCTGTTACCTGTGGGGTGTCTGGGCAGAAGTTTAAAATTAAAGGTTCCTGTCCTTCAATAACAATGGCACCCCTGCCTGTCTTAGAGCCATCAGTAAATATGGTCAGGGCTGAAACAAACGGCATTTTTGAAGTAATCTTAGGAAAATACACCTAAGCAAAAGCAAGCAAAGGATGTTTCGGATAATGATTGTCAATAACATTTGGGAAGGCACAAACTAAGATAGCCCATTCATCTACTGTGGCGGTCAAAGTTTCCACTTGGTCCTTAGTGTAAGGGATAAGTAGTTTATCAGGCATTTTAGCAAAATGAGATAGGCAGTACTATAAGCCTAACAATGCTTGTGCCGCCACAAGCTCAGGATAATATCGAATAGTTCTGGCTCCAATTGAATTGCCATGGATCCACCAAAGTGGACCATTTTGCCATATTACTCCTGTGGGATATCCTTTTGTCTTTAAAATGCAAAGAGAAATTGATAAAGATGGATCAAATCTGCATAATTGTGCTCTAGCCATGGTCCTCTCTACCTTTTGTAATGACTCTA
>PVIU01021828.1:0-30692 GCA_004026605.1 Ondatra zibethicus
TTCTCTTCCCCCCCCCCCCAGTCTATCTAAGTCCTGCCCTATCAGAAGGCCAAGGCAGTTTCTTTATTAACCAATAAAAGCAACCCAAATACAGAAGGACCCTCCTACACCAATGTATATTGGTGTTCTGCATGCATGTATGTATGTGTATGCTGCCCTTGGAGGTCAGAAGAAGTGCTGAATCCCCTGGAAACTGGAGTTGTGAATGACTGTAAGCCAGCATGTGAGTGCTAGGAAAAGAACCTGTGCCCTCTGTAAGGGCTGCATGTGCTTTTAACTATTAAGTCATCTCTCTAGTTCCAGTGAGCTGTGGTTCCTTTGCCATTAGGCTTTTCAACTTCAAGAAGCAGCAAGCCAACAGGGTTATCATTCTCCCTTTTTATACTTTCCGAATGTAGATGTTTGTAGTGACATGTCTCTTTTCCATTGTAATCCAATCCATAGACAAGCAAGTTCTTTTTTTAAAGATAGTGTGAAACCCCATTCTTAATTCAAAAGTTAGTATGAGGCCAGCTGTGTGATGAAACCTGGTGTCTCCTGTTATTCTGAAAACAAATAGCTGTGCACAGGTGTACATACATGCTCATTTCCTAGATCTATAATAGGTAGACCTATATGTGAATGTTCAAAGAAATGGATCCCCTAGCTGTGCTATGGCTGTACATGTGTAGGTTCACACACATATATATTCTGTAGCCATGCCATAGGTGTATAGGCTTAGGTTCACAAATATAAATTTTCTAGCTCTGTCACAGGGATGCCTATAGGTGTAAGTTTACAAATACATGGTTTCCTAGCTTTTCCAGCAGTAGGCCTTTATTTGTACGTTTATATACATGTACTTCCTACTTCTGTCATAGATACATCAACATGTACAGAAACATAAATATTTATTTCTTACTTCCATAATAGGTAGGTACATACATATTCCTCCTAGCTCCATCATTGGTAGGATTTTATATGTCACATTTACACACATATGTATTTCCAAGTACATAGGTAGGTATTTGTGTATAGATCTAGACACAGACAATTTCTTAGCTTTGTCATAGGGAGGTCTATAGGTACATGTTTTCAAATACATGTTTTTTCCTAGCTCTTTAACAGATAGGTCTATATGTTCAAGTTCATACACATGTATTTCCTACCTCTGTCATAAGTAGGCCTATATATGCAAGAACACAGACATGCATTTCTTAGCTTTGTAATAGAAAAGTGTATATTTGCAGAGAAACAAACATGTATTTCTTATGTTCATTTTAAGTAGACCTAAATGTGCAATGTCACAGCCATGTATTTCTTAACTTTATCATAGATAGGCCTATGTGTGCATGTTCACACACATGTATTTTCTAACTCTTTCATGTGTCTATATGTGCATATTCATAGACATATACTTCCTGGATGTGTCATTGGCAGGTGTGTATGTGCAGATACACACAAACAGTTTTTCCTAAAGCTTCCAGGTAAGTGTTTCCTAGCTCTATCATACATTAAGTGCATATGTACAGGTTTAGACACACACACATGTTCTTGATACCTCTCTCATAGGTAGGCCTATATGTGCAGGTACATATCCACATGTAATCCCTAGGTCTGCCATTGGAAGGCCTATATGTATACATTGACACACAAATCTATTCCTTAGATATTTAGTAGGTAGGCCTAACTGTTCAGGTGCACACATGTATTTCCTAACTCAGTCTTAGGTAGGCTTATACGTGTAAGTTCACATACATTTTCTAGCTCTGGAGTAGGTATATTTGAATGTTAACACAAATGTATTGCCTAGCACTATGACATTTACACACATGTATTTCCTAGATCTTTTTTATTTTTCTTGGCTTCTCAAGACAGAGTTTCTCTGTGTAGTCCTGGCTGTGCTGGAACTCACTCCGTAGACCTGGCTGACCTTGAACTCACAGAGATCCTTCTACCTCTGTCTCCAGAGTGCTGGGGTTGAAGGTTTGCAACATCACTGCCTGGCTTTGTAGGTCTTCTATAGGCAGGTATTTATGTACAGCATCACACACATGCATGTACCTCCTAGCTATGTTATAGGTAGCCCTATTTGTACAGATTCATGATCATGTATTTCCTAGCTCTTTCATAGGTATGTCTATATATGAACATACATTTACATACATATTCTAGTGTAACACCCCATTCTGTGTTACCCTCTCAGTACAGTTTGCGAGCCACTGTAGCATATGCGAGCCGGGCAAGGGCCTGGAGATTGAAAGAACACACAAGAGACCTGGGTCATTTGAGAGGAGATCAGCCAATGCCCTTTATTCAACTTTGGGGAAGTCCTTACGTACCTAGCTGCTGCACAAGAAATTCCCCCCAGGCAGGTGGGAAATTGCCACACCCAAGATAGAGTAAACAATGCCCTACAGCTAATCACCAGGCGGGGCAGAGGGAGCACAAAACAAAATGTTTTAGCTGGCTGACCAGAAACTGTCCTCAAGTAACCCCAGGAGCAGGGGGCAAACCTGGGCCCTGCATTCTAGCTCTGTATTCTCTAGCTCTGTCACACATAGTAGATAAGTGCAGGTTCACAAACATTTATTTTATCATTCAGTAATAAATAGTCCTCTATGTGAATGTTTACACACATGGATTTAATAGATTCTCATAGGTAGGCTTATATGTGCAAGTTAACACACTCATGTATGCATTTCCTTGCTTGCATATATCAGAGTTAGATATGTGCTTTCATGTTTACATATATGAGTTTCTTAGTTCTGTCCTAAATAAGCAAGTATGCATAGTTTCACATATATGGATTTCATAACTCTATGAACGGAATGCCTATAAGTGCAGTTGACACACATGAATTTCTTAGCTATAATAAGTATACCTTTATAGGTACACCTGTAAGTGTGACTGCACACAAATGGATTTCATAGTTCTATCATAAATAGCCATAAAGGCAGGATGTACACGCACATCACACATGCACACATATTACAACTCTGTTGTACTCCTTGTTTTCATAGAGAGGCATATATGTACAGGTTTACCACAAATGTTTTCTAATTCTTTCTTAGGTAGGTCTGTATGTGCAGCTACGCATACATATATTTGCCAGCTCTGTTATAGGTACGTGTTTAAGTGTAGGTTCAAACATCCATTTCCCAGATCTATTATAGATAAACATGTTTGTATGAGAGCACTTATGTATAAAGTTCACACATACATGTATCTTTTAGTTCTGCCATAGGTACACTTATATGTGCATCTTCACATGCATGTATTTTTAACTCTCTCATAGGTAAGCCTATAAATGCACATTCACACAAATGTATTAACAGGCTATGTAATAATAGGTAGGCCTCTATGTACAGGTACAAATACCTATATGTCCTAACTCTGACATGTAGGACTATATACACAAGGTCACATATGTATTTTCTTGCTCTATCACAGGTAAGCCAATAATGTGTGGAATCATGTACATGTACTTCCTAGAAATTTTATAAGTATATATGTGCCAGTTTACACACACAGTTTGTACATACATATGTATAAACATACATTTTAGCTCACTAATAGGCACTTTCATATGTGCTGATTGTACATATCCTACTTCTGTCATATTTAGGCATATATGCACAGGTTCATGCATTTCTTTGCTCAGTCATAGGTGGACTTATATATGCACATTCACACACCTGCATATCCAATCATTGACATAAGTAAGCTGATATGTACAGATATAATACAATTTCACATACCTGTATTTCCTAGCTCAGTCATAAGAAATATGTATACAGAGAGAAAGACAGCTAGACACTGGGCCTGGCATGGCTTTTGAAATGTCAAAGCCCACTCCCAGTGACACACCTCTTCCAACAAGGTCATGACTTCTAATCTTCCCAAAAAGTTCCACATATGAGCCTATTGGGTTCATTCTCATTCAACCTACTACTGCATGGAAACAGCGCACATGGTCTCACACATGTACATGCACTGATATTTGGTATTGCTCATGGCACTTGTGTAAATATACTTATACATGCTGTCATATGATCATGTTCAGAAACATAACATGTGACTACTTATGTACCCATATCAGCATATGACCATAATTGAAAGCTACACGTATGTGAATACACATGCCCATGATATGAGATGGCACTTGGAAATGGTATGCATATGACCATATGTTCATTCTCAGAAATGGTACATATGTACATACAAATGCATATAATGACATAACTGAACTTGGAAATGTCCCACATTTGAACATAAATGCTCAAGCGGACATATAATGGTACTAAAACACTCTGCATACAAATATACCCACACTGAGTGTAATGATGCTCAAAAATGTTTCATGTATGAATACACATGCCCATGCCTACATGTTATTATGGCACATGGAAATGCCAATGTATGAGTTCATGTGCACTCATTGACATGTGATTGTGCTCAGAAACTCCACATTTGAACACTCATGCTCATGATGACATGTGATAGTGCTTAAAATGTCATGTGTATGTTAAAAAAGAAATGTCACATATATGAATATATGTGAACTTGTGACAATGCTCAGAAATGACATGCTGACATGTGACTATGGTTGGAAACATCATGTGTGTGAACAAATGTGACCAGACATACAAGTAATGGCAGTCATCAACATCACATGTATGAATACACATTCCCATAGTGAAATGTGTTGATAATTGGAAACATTCCATATATGAGCACACATGCTCATGCCAAAATGGGATGGCGCTCAGAAACATCATATCAATATGTGACAATTCTCAGAAACTCTGTGTGTATGAACATATGTGTTCAGTCACATATGTGACAGCACTCATCAGTATCACTCGTTTGAAGACTGTTTGGCAATGGCACATGTGTGAGGATGCTTGTACATGCTGACATATGACTATGCTAGGAAAGTTCACACATATAACCAAGTGTATAAATACCAACATATGCTAGTGCTGAGAAACATCACATGTGTAAACATACCTGCACATGGAAACATGTGAGTACAAACATTCAACAATGTCCCCTGTGTAAACACATGTTCTCATACTTGGATATATCATGTGTGTGTACATTCATGCCCACACCAATATGTAACCATGTTAGCAAATGTCATACATGGGAACCTGTATATAAACTGTGCTCAGAAATGTCACACTGAAACATGATGACTTATAGAAATATATCATGTTTGACCAAATGCTTTCAGACAGACATGCATTAGTTCTCACTAGTGTCATACATTTAAATACATAAGCCAATGCTGACATGTAACAGTGCTTAGAAATGTCCCATGTGTGAACACCTATGTCCACATACACATTGACATTCAGAAACTTCATTCTGACATTTGATTCCTCTCAAGAATGTCACATGTGTGAACTTACATGCCCATACCAACATGTGATGCCACTCAGCTCACACATGTACATCCATGTGCAAACATGTGTCTCCATGCCAACATAATGGAGCTCAGAAAGGTTCTGCTTGAGAACATACATGCACATACTGACATAATTGTGCTCGGAAATGGAATGTGTGTGAACACATATGCTCATGTTAACATGTGATAGTGCTCAGAAATGGTAAATATATGAACACATATGTACATGCTGATATATGACAGCACTAAAAAAGTCTAGAGTATGAACACATGTGTTCACAACAACCTGTGACCATGTTAATAAACATCAGACCTACATGTGATAATGCACAAAAATGTCACTTGTGTGAACACTTTTGCCTACAGTAATGTGTGCCAGCACACAGAACCATCGTGAATGTGAAAATGAGTGCCCATGCCAACATATGATGGCAATCAACAGTGTCCCACATGTGTTCCCAGGCTGATGTGACAATTGCTATACCTTCTGTCATCCTAGGATGGCCATGTTGTGGTCTGGGAACATTTGTTGGCACACAGGCTGCGCATGTCTGATTGCACAGCTGCTGTGTCATAGGGCCACCATTTGGCGACATGGGCATACCTGTTGTGTCCCAGTGCTGCCACAGGGGGGCCTGGGCATGGCTGTTTGCATGTTTTCCATGTCCAAATGCCACCATATTTCAGCCTAGGTACACATGTTCACCATCCACCACAGTCCAGTGCCAATAACTGTAGGACTGGGCATAACTTTGAATGCCTGCTGTGTACTAGCTCTGGCATGTGGTAACATGGGCATGCCTGTCCACATGTCTGCTAGTTCCTAGTGTTGTCATATGGTGACCTGAACATACCTGTTTGCATGCCAGTCCTTCTCCAGTCCCACCAAGTTGCAGCCTGGACACACCAGCTCTCGTACTTTCAGTTTCATAGGGTCACCATGTGCTGGCCTGGACCTTGCCTGTTGCACACATACCATGTACTAACGCCACCACACATCAGCCTGATTTTACCTGTTTGCACACTTGCCCTGTCATGGCTGCCTGGACATGTCTGTGTCTAAGACTCCATTGTCACAAGCCTGCCGTGTGACAGCCTGAGCTCCCCTGCTGCAGTCAGGCCATGAACCAACACCATGAAGAGGCAGCGACCTGCTGCGTAAGTCCTAGTGGTGTCACACAGCTGCCTGGGCAGGACTGCTTTCATCCCTGCTCTGGCCTAGCGCCACCAGGTGGCCTGGGCATGCCTATTTGCAGCCTTGCTGAATCCTAGCACCACTATGTAGTGGCCTGATTCATGCCTGTTCACACACCTGCGCTGTACACGAATGATTATGTTGTAATTTGGGCATACCTTTTGGCTTTACTGCTGTTTCCTGGTGCCACCAAGTGGCAACTTGTGCACACCTAGTCACATTATTGCTCGGTCCCAGCACTGCCATGTGGCAGCCTGGGGATACACATTTGAATGTTTGCAGTGTCCCAGGGACATTATATGGCAGCTTATGCTCACCTGTTTGCATGCATGCAATGTACCAATATTGACACGTGGCAGCCAGGTGGCACCCATTTGCATACCATTCATCTCCAAGGGCCAGCGTGTAAAGGCATGGATATGCCTGTTTGCACACCTGCTCTATCCCAAAGCTGTCACTTGGGATTGCTTTGGGATACATTCCTGTTTGCACACTTGCTGTTTATCAGAATCTGCAAATGGTAACCAGGAATTGCTGTTTTCAGGCTCCCTGTGCACCAGGGCCAAAACATGGCAACCTGAACATCAGTTTAAAAAATCTACAGTGTCCCAGCACCACTATATGGTTACCTGTTTGCATGCTTCCCATGTCCCAAGGTCACCATATGGCAGCTTGGGCATGCTTGCTCATATGCCTCCATATCAAAGCATTACCAGGCAGTGGCCAGATCATGCCTGTTTATACATGTCATGTCTCAGTGCAACCAAGTCATAGCCTAGGCACATTATTAGTTCACATGCATGTATGTCCTAATGCCACCAAGTGATAGCCTGGGAATGTCAATCTTCATGATTTCCATTTCCCAGTGCCAACCTGTGATTGCATAGGGACACCTGCTTTTATGCCCTCTGTATCCCACTACCAACTGTGGTGGCCTGGGCACACCTGTTCCCATACATGCCATGCCCTAGCTGCCAAGGTGCCGTGTGACACAACATACATGTTGTGTTCCAGTGCCACTACATGGAAACCTGAGCATGTTTGCTTTCATGTCTGTTAAGACCCATGACCGCTAAGTGACAGTCTTGGAATGCCTGTTCACACACCTGCCATGTCCTACTGTCACCCCATGGTAGCATGTGCATGCCTGTTTTCATGTAAACTGTGTTCCAGAACCACCATTATGCTGTAGCACTGGCTCATCTGTTTGCAGGGAAGCCATGCCCCAAGACAGCCACATAGCATTGTATGCACACCTGCCCACAACTGTGCCATGTACCAGGGCTGCCAAGAGAAGGCGTATGTGTTTGCATGCTTGCCATGTACCAGTGCTGACTCCTGGTAGTGTGAGCATGCCTATTTGCACATTTGCTCTGTCCCAACCCAACCATGTGCAACCTGTTTACATGTGCATTGTGTTTCAGTAGCACCATTTAGCAGCACAGGAAAGACTTCACAACTGTGCCATGTACCAGTGTCACCAATTGGTGGCAAGGGCTTGACTGTTGATACACCTGCCATATCCCAGCACTGCCACATGGAGGTACAGTAATGCCTGTTCACACACCTGCTGTGTCCAGTGCCACCATTTTGGTGGCATGAGCATAACCGTTAGCATACCCGCCATGTACCACATGGAATGGGCTCACTTGTTTTCATGTAAGCCGTGTCCCAACATTACCATGTGGCAATGCAGAAAAGTCTCTTTGTAACCATGTTATGCCAATTCACATACCTATCATATTCCAACACTGCCACATGGAGCTGCAAGCATACCTGTTCACATACACAGAAGTGTATCAGTACTTTGGTCTTAATCATTATTGTATTGCTCTGAAGAGACACCATGACAAAGGCAACTCTTATAAAAGAAAGCATTTAGTTGGGGCTCGATAAAGTTTAGGAGGGTTAGTTCATGATTGTGTGGGGATTTCTCTTTGTCTTCAAGATCAATTGACCATCAGTCCATGAGTACAAAGGGGCGGAAGCGATAACAAAATCCTTTTATGACCTGCGAACATGAAGGAGACAGCCATCCTGGAGATAGACATCAGTGAGTCAGCTCAACTTTATTCCAGAGTATAAGGAATACATAGGATTGGGGAGCCTCGGTACAAACCCTGATTTGCATTAAGTGGCTGTGAAGCAGGGGAGGCTTCTAGCAGTGATCTTTGCCAAGAGTCATGCTAAAGATAAATCAGGCATCTGGTTTAGAGACAACTTTCAGAAAAGACCAATCTTCCAGGCTCAGTGACATTCTCCAGGTAAGGGCAGGAAGTTTTGCTCCCATGTTGCCCAGCTTTGGAAAAAGCTTCCAGGCTATGACAGACATCTGACCAGCCAGAAAGGCCTCTCAACAATCATCATAGCAGAAAGAATGTTGTCAGAAATGCAGGGATAGTACTGGAGAAGTAGCTGAGAGCTACATCCTGAAACACAGTCAGAGAGACATTGGACTAGGCGTGGACTTTTGAAACCTCAATGCTCACCCCTAGGGACAAAATTTTCTCCAACAAGGTCACACTTCCTAATTCTTCTAATTCTTCTACTCCCTGGTGACTAAGCATTCAAATATTTCAGCCTAAGGGGTCAGTTTTCATTCAAACCACTACAGCTACCCTGTGGTAACCTGGGCTCATCTCTTTGGATTCCTTCCATGTCTAAGAGCTACCACATGGCAGCCTAGGGTATGCCTCTTTGCACACTTGCTGCGTCCCAGAGCCTCAACTTAGCAGTGGTGGCACACCTGTTTGCATGCCTGCCATGTACCTGTGCAACATGGAGACACCGGCAAACCTGTTTGCAACTGTACCAAGTCCAAGTACCACCAGGTGGCAGCATGCATTCAACTATTTGTCCACCTGCCATTTCCCAGTGCTGCTGCATGGTAGAGCTGGGCATACCTATTTGCACACCTGATGTGTTCCAGGGCTTTCCATTTGTTTACAAGTGTGCTGTATTTGAAAGGCACAACATGACTGTGCTGGCTCGCCTGTTCTCACACAATTTGTGCTCCCACACTGCCACATAGTGGTGTGTACATGTCTGTTTGTATGTCTGCCTTGTCCTAACCACCACGATGTGGTGGTCTAAATATGTTTGTTGGCACACTTACCATGTCCCAGCACTGTGTCTTGGTAGCGCTGGCACATGTATTCACATGCCTGCTGCATCTGAACACTATCACAAGCTGTCACAGGAACATCTGTTTGGATGCGAGTCATACTAGCACTACTACGTGCATTCACCTGTTTCCACGTGAGCCATGCCTCAGCACCACCACATCACCATATGGGAAAATTTCTTTATTTTTATTTTTATTTTATTTATTAAGTATACAGTGTTCCTCCTGCATGTATGCCTTCATGCCAGAAGAGGGCACCAGATACCATTAGAGATGGTAGTCAACCAACCATGTGGTTGCTGGGAATTGAACTTAGGACCTCTGGAAGAGCAGCCAGTGCTCTTAAACTCTGAGCCATCTCTCCAGCCCCGGAAAATTTCTTTATAATCATGTCATGTTCCAATGCCACTAAGTGGTGGCATGGACTCATCTGTTTTCATTAATTCAGAGTCCCAGCACTGCCATGTGACATTTCTGGGCATGCCTAGCAGCTGTGGAACAATCCCATTTTTTTTTTTTTTTTTTTTTTTTGGTTTTTCGAGACAGGGTTTCTCTGTAGGTTTGGAGCCTGTCCTGGAACTAGCTCTTGTAGACCAGGCTGGCCTCGAACTCACAAAGATCTGCCTGCCTCTGCCTCCCAAGTGCTGGGATTAAAGGTGTGCGCCACCACCGCCCGACTGGAACAATCCTTTTGTACACTATAAATATGTATTATTCTCATTTTCTAATAAAAAAAACTGATTGACTGATAGCTGGGCAGGAAGAGATTGAGCTCTAGAGTCAGACTGGGAGAATTCTGGGAACAGGAAAGGCAGAGACAGAGAGTTACTGGCAAATGCAGAGAAGCATTTGCTATTTTCCAGCCCTGCCACATGGAGGCTTAGGCATACCTATTCACACTACTGCCATGTTGGAGCAACATGACCAGGCAGTGTAGGAGCATATGTTCACACACCTTCCATGTCCCTGGGCCATCATGTGATGCCCTGGGCTCACATATTTGTACCTATGCTGTGTCCTTAGTGCTGCCATGTACCAGCATGGGCATGTTAGTGAACCTGCCATGTCCTACCTAGCACAGCCATGTGGCAGCCAAGGAATGTATGTTCACAACTGTACCATGTCTCAGTGCTACCACGTAAGTTCACAGGCAGTCTCTTCATATATTTGTTGTGTCTGAGAGCCACCGCACGGTGCCAATAGGCATATCTTTTTGCACCCATGCTATTTCCCAGCAGAGCCACATGGCAGTGTAGGCATGCTTGTTTGTGTGCCTTCTATGCCCCAGCACTGTTATGTGGTAATCTGGACACACCTATTTGTACAGCTGACCTGTCCAAGTGCTGTCGGGTGCTGACCTGGGCATTCCTGTTCACACATAAGCTGTGTCACAGTACTGCAATATGGTGGTGTAGAGATGACTCTTTACATGCCTGTAATGTTCTAGTGTCATGTAGTACTTTGGTCATGGATGCTTGCAAGTATGCTAAGTAGACAGAAGTTTTTGTACACTCAGTTCTGTAGTTGTTCAGTCCTAAATAAACACACAGAGGCTTATATTAATTATAAACTGTTTGGTCTGTTGCTCAGGCTTACTGCTACCTAGCTCTTACAACTATAATTAACCCACAATGCTTATCTATGTTTAGCCACATGGCTTGGTACCTTTTCTTAGTAAGGTATTCTCATCTTGCTTCCTGTATATCTAGATGGCTACTGCTTCTCTGCATTTCCTCTTCCCAGAATTCTCCTAGTCTTGTCATCCCATCTATACTTCCTGCCTGCGTACTGGCCAATTAGCATTTTATTAAACCAAAACGAGTGACAAAAATCTTTATGGTGTACAAGACCATTATCCCACAGCAATGTTGTGTCTTAGAATCCCAACATAGCAGTGTGGACACTTACTTTTGCATGCCTGTAGAGTTTGTATAGCTAGGTGGTGGCTTGAGCATGTCTATTTGCACACTTTCTGTGTCTCCGGCTGTCACATGGGAGTCTTGACTCACCTTTCATATGCCATATCCCCGCACCACTTGTGATGGCATGGGCTTGCCTGGTCACTTATAAGACATGTCCCACCATTGTCATGTGACAACGGAGGCTTATCTGTTTATATGTTGTAAAGGCCCAAAAATGTGAGCCTATTTCCATCCTGACAGATGGTCAGGATATGCAAGTGTTCTTCTGCTCCTTCTTTTGCAATTGGAGGTTACCTGCATAAGGGCTGTTTTCAGGATACTTAGTCTAGGCTGTCTTCACTGCCTAAACAACAGAATGGTAATGACTTGAAGCCTGAAAGCACTAAAGCAATTAACTGTTCCAGTTGTCCTTTGTATCATGTTAAAGTAGTCTTTTGTTGCCTTTTTCCTCCTTTTTCTTTTTCTTTTTATGGTTTATTTAACTTCATTTTATGTACATTGGTGTGAAGGTGTCGGATCCCCTGCAACTGGATCTTCAGACAGCTGTGAGCTGCCATGTGGGTGCTGGGAATTGAACCCGGGGCCTCTGGAAAAGCAGTCAGTGCTCTTAAGCACTGAGCCATCTCTCCAGCCCCCTTCTTCCCCCTTTTGTATTGAGTGAAAAAGCATATGGAAAAATTAAGCCTGGATGATTTCAGTATTCACTGGAATGTCCTCCCGATACTATTCTATGGTTTTTGTTTTATTATTTTTCATGTATTCTTTACTTATATTTCAAAATCCCCACACTCCTACACCGGCAGGAGGTGTTTTTCTTGAGGATGATCCCCAACATATGGCAGCCCAACGTGGCATAGTCACCGACAATATGCCTGCCATGTTTCAGCAATAAACACATGGCAGTCTAGGCATGACTGTTTGCAACTGTACCAAGTCATTGTTTGCAAATGGGTCATGTCCCAGAACCACCGCTTGGTGCTGCAAGCAATCCTATATGTTCCATTTTTGTCATATGGTGACTGCTATGACTCTTCACATCTTAGTCAAGTTCCAGTGCTGCCATTGGTAATTAGGGCAAGAAGGCCTGTTTACACACTTGCCATGTCCCAGTGCCACAACATGGCTATCTGGGCATGCTTGTTCACACACCTGTCATGTCCCAGAATCAAACCAACACATGATAGTGAGGCTAAATCTGTTAGCAGACATGCTATATCCTAGTGCTGCCACATGGTGGCCTGAGTTCATCTGTTTGTCCACACGCCATGTCCCAGTGTCACCACACGATGATGGCCTGAGCATGCCTATTTACATGCCTGCCATGTCTCATAGTGGCCACAAGGCAGCCTAGATAAGCCTATTTGCATACCTTCTTTATGTTAGTACCAGGGGATGGGGGCAGTGCTTGCCTGCTTGACTGCATTCTATGTCCCGTACCAACACGTGGCACCCTGTGAATGCTTGCTGTGTCCCAGCATCACCCTGTGACAGCACAGGCTTGCCTTTTTATGTGTGAGCTATGTCCCAGCTTTGCTACGATGCAATGTGGACAAACTTATTCACAACTGTGCCATGTGTCAGTACCCCAAGTTGAGGGACCAATTTGCCTATTCTTATGCCCACCATGTCCCACTGTCCCAGTCACAGGTGAAACAAGCTTACCTGTTTGCACAACTGCTGCGTCCCACCACACAAATGCTCAGGGTTTTGGCTGCCACCTCTAGTTATGCTGGAGTCTGAGGGCTGTTACACTGTGGGGACCAGGCAATGATGATCTGAGTGGCCAGTGCTGCCTCCTAGGGTCATGGTGCCTTCAGGACCCAAACTGCTAAGAGCCATGTCTGGGCTCATGGCCCTACACCTATAGGAAAAGATTATCATTGGGAATGCTAGTCAGCTCTGTCCTGCCATCTGGCTCTCAAAGAGACTTACTATTAATTATAAATGCTCAGCCAATGGCTTAGGCTTGTTCTTAGATAGCTCATAGGATTCCCCAGAGCTAGGGTTGCAGACAGTGTGAGTTGCCATGTGGTTGATGGGACTTGTACCTGGGTCCCCTGGAAGAGTAGCCAGTAATCTTAACCTCTGAGCCATTTCTCCAGCACCTATATTTACATATTTTTAAAAATTTGTTTTATTATTTTTATTTATAGCAAATACACACACACACACACACACACACACACACGTTCAGTTGCCTTTAGAGGCTAGAAGGAAGTGCCAGTTTTTTGGAGTTACAGGAAACCTGATTTCCAAGTCAGCACTGTAATTCATACTTTGCTTAGCCTCCCTACTCTTAAAATCAAGGACATTGCTCCAGTGCCAGAGGCATCTTGCTGTTAGGAATGCCCATCAGAATAATCTCAACATTTGGGAGCTTAACGTAGGAAGGTCACCTCAAACTCAATGGAGGCCAGCCTGGCCTAGACCGTAAGTTTGAGGACATTCAGAAATCCAATAAAAGCCTGCCTTGAATTTAAACAAAAACACAAAAAAGAAGGGAATAATCTTTATTAAAGTCAGGTAGATTATACTAATTAGTCTCCCTCTTATCCTTCTGTAGGTAATATTTCCCAACTCAAAAGGAGCTAACACCCCTCATTGTCAGTGGATCTCAGATATCCTCCAACAGTGAACGACTAGAGAGTTGTGGAGCAAGTTTGAATAATGGTACCATCAGAAATGACATGTGGCTGACTACCAAGTCCTGAGGCTGTCCCGGGTCAGCCTGTGGAATTGGCTTCTGATGGCTATCACTTTTCCATGAGGCTAATCAAGAGTCTTCTGCTACGTTTGCACATCCCAGCCCTGACCACTGCAAATCCTCAGAGGGTAAGGCTGCCTTCTCTAAGTGGAGTGCACTTAGCTTAGATGCAGTTACTCAAAACATCCAGGTGGGTTGTGTGGAAGAAACTCTTGTAAATAACCTTGTTGGTGCTGTTGTGTATAGTCTTCTTTATAAACTGGGTACTTTGACCAAAGATTTAAAAGAAGCAACTAAGCCTACCTCACTGACCATGGATTCACCTGTTTTTCTATAAATCTCTATGAAATAATCAGCTTTGAGTCATTTCCTGGCCAGGACAAAATGCAAAGGATCTTTTTGACAGCTGGAGTCACATTCTTTATTCTGACTGAAGTAAAATACATTGTTACTAGTTTTTCCACATGGTAAAGCTTGCTCATAATTTTACATTTAGAAACTATTGGGGGAATTTATCTTTTAGTAAAATAGGAAACAATGGGCAGTGCCAGGGGATCAGGGAATTTGAAACAAGCTTGCAATTATTTATTTACTTCTTATTTATTTTATTTTTTATTATTCAAAAAATCGAGCAGCTGATGAAATTCAATTCCTACTTCTGGGTTCACTGATCACAGAATAGAGATGAAGGAAGTGGAGACATGTCTTCAAGGAGGAGAGGGATAAACCCATTTTCTATGCACCTGCCATGATGTCTGTTTACACTTCATAGATATTCCAGTTATTTTTCTTATTGAGTCGATGTGGAATTCCCCTCTGTACCATTAATGAATGAAGAAACTGCTTTGGACCTATAGCAGGGCAGAACTTATGTAGATGGGGAAAACTAAACTGAATGCTGGGAGAAAGAAGGAGTTAGAAAAAAAGTCATATAGCCCTACTGGAGCCAGATGGAGCTTTACCCGGTAAGCCACTGCCACATGGTTATACACAGATTAATGGAAATGGGTTAAACTAAGATGTAAGAATTAGCCAATAAGAATCTAGTGTAAATGGGCCAAACAGTTTATATTTAAATAATATAGTTTCTGTGTGATTATTTTGTGTATGAATTGCCAAGCAGCTGGGAACGACCAAGTAGCCTCCTTCATGTTGGCATGGTCAACGTGGCCAACTAAAAGCCACTTAAAACCTGAGAGAGCTTGAAAAGAAATTCTAGACACAAAAATACAGAGTTTAATACAGCTTCTTGCTGTTTGCTGGCAGCATGCTGCAGCTTTTTAAAGAGAGGTTTTCCTGACTCAGCGGTATCAGAAAAAGAGTCACACAGCTTTGAAATGACAGCTTTCTCGGCTGTGCTGCCAGCATGACTTCTGTCTCTTTTAGGAGGCCAGGCATTTAAATGGCGTTTGTAAGTAACATGTTACAAACTGCTTAATGGCTTAACATAGACCTGCTGCATATTGGAACTGGGGCAATTTGCACGGCTTGCAGAGGTGGTGAACAGACTTCTACCATGTTGGACTGTGTGGAGCAAGCAGGCACGGTTGTATATACTCTAGTAATACTGCAGCTTAGGATTTTAAGAAGTGCTTAGCATTTTAAGATGCAGTAGTGGTCAGAAAATAATTATAAATACAGAATTTAGACAAATTCAGTTAGAAAAGACCTCTAAATGGGTCAGAGTGTTGAATAAATGTACGTAGGCTTGAGAGAGAGAAGAAAAAGAATATAGACAGTTATAAAAACAAGTAAATTGTTTTAAAAAAGGTAAAGTCTTTAAAGAAACAGAGTGTAGACAGTCATAGATTAAAAGAAGTAAAGAAAAGTAAGACATGTAAAAATGGACTACACAGAGAGAGAGAGAGACAGAGAGAGAGAGAGAGAGAGAGAGAGAGAGAGAGAGAGAATCTGGATTATGTATATTATTGTGTTTTCTTTGAATTTTTTGACTGTGAAAGAGCTAAGTGACCAACATATATACTTTAAAAGTATTTTGTCTTCAAAATATGAATATAAGGGTATGTTGCTTTGGAAAAGAGGGTCTGCTTTTGTTTCCACAAAAGATGGGAACTTGTGGATTAATTCTAAACTAATGTGGTTTTATTGACCAAGAGCCCCTGAAATGTTGCTTTGAACACCCCCCCAAAATACTTTGCTTAATAAACAGCAGGAAGTAGTTTGGAAAGAACTATGTCCATATTCCCAAATATTGTCTATAATATTTTATAGACAATAATACTGTCTAAAATAAATGTTTGTTTACATTTAAAGGGGGATATGCTATAGAGATTTGTGTGGTTATAGATCTTGTTTTAGTGATACAAATTTAAGGTCAATTTTGTTATATATATGTATGTGTGTGTGTATGTATATTTCTGCTCTTGATTAAGGTATGGTGTTTGTGCAGCTCATTTAAAATATAATGCATATTTAAGAATATACATTAATATAGGTTAATAGAGAGCCATCTATAATAGTCAAGCTTGTAGTCATGTTAGTTAGATTTTCTAGATATATAGAGATATATTTCAATTAGATAGGTATTCTTCAAATCTTTCAGAGACATTCAGAATATGGCATTTAAAATGTTTCAATAATTTAGGATTTATCATGACAGTGAGACACATCTGCTCCTGGCAGCATCAATTACTTCAAGAGGAAGATGGGCATCAAAGAGGCTCCTTATGGAGTTGGTTAGCCATTTGGGCAAGAAACTGTTCTTGCCTAGACTGCTTGTGAACTGGACATGCAGGACCAATAGAGAAATGACTGTTGAACTTACCTAAAAGTGAGGCAGTCCATCAGGGTTCCTGCTTCATGAAAGAATAGAAAGAGTCTGTTAGGCATTCTGCATGATACAGAAGAAAGTGACTGACAAAATACCAATAAAGGTGGAACTGTCTTTGAAATTTCCTGCTTCATGAAAAAGTCTTCCAGATAATATGGGTCTGTAGGCTGAAGATGGATGCCCCAATGGTACAGAAGAACTTTGGGTGGCTGTCCAGGCAGCGAGATGTCTCTGTCAATTCTAGAGTGTTAGAAGTTGCTTACAATGTACTTCTTGTTTATTTAGGTAATATTATATCCTTCTGGAGTTTTTGATGAAGTTAAAACATTTATAGTTATAGTTTTCCTTAGTTATGATAAAAGATAAAGTAGATAAAAAGATTATAACTCTAATTCTTGCTTGATAACTGTTTTGTTACATGCAATTTTACTATGTTAAAGCTAAACCTTCTTTCTTATTTATTTAGAAAAGGGGAGGTTATGTGGGAGTCCCCTCTGTACCATTAATGAACAAAGAAACTGCTTTGGACGTATAGCAGGGCAGAACTTAGGTAGATGGGGAAAACTAAACTGAATGCTGGGAGAAAAAAGGAGAGTTAGAGAGAAGCCATATAGCCCTGCCAGAGCTGGACAGAACTTTACCTGGAAAGCCACTGCCATGTGCTGATACACAGATCAATGGAGATGGGTTAAACTAAGATATAAGAGTTAGCCAATAAGAATCTAGAGCTAAAGGGGCAAACAGTGATTTAAATAATATAGTTCCGGTGTGATTATTTTGGGTCTAAATTGCCAAGCAGCTGGGAACGACCAAGCAGCTCTCTTTCAATATTGAGTCTTCATTTTCTCTGGAGTGTAGGAATTATTCTTCCTGCAAAGTTAAACATCTTCACTGAGGTTCCAGATTTTGTTTCACACAGCATTAAAATTTTTGATAGTTTCTAAGTATGTATTCTTTCTACTTAAGCTATTACATTGCCTTGATATGACTTTTGCTTTCTTTCTTTAACTTCTTCTTTTATGTGTTTGAACGTTTTGCCTCCATGTATATATGTGTACTACATACCTGTCTGGTACCTTCAGAGGTTAGACAAATGCTTTATATCCCCTGCAACTGGAGTTAGGGATGGTCATGAGCCAATATCTAGATACTGGGAATTGAGTTTGGGTACTCTGGAAGAGAAGCTAATACTTTTAGCTGCTGAGTCAACTCTCTAACCTCTTGATATACAAATTTCTTATAATTCATTGTCCTTGGGCAGGCAGCTAAAGTCAAAAATATCCATGAAATAGACTTCACAGCTTTCTTCCAGTTACCAGTGGAAGAAATCCAACTACAGCCTGCTTAGGCAAAACAAAACAACAAACAGACAAACCCAACCAAAAACAAACAAACAAATGAAAAAGCAAGGTGTCCTTTCATGAGCACCTGCCCACAGCACTATTGAGTCCACAGCCATAAGTTTATGCATATAGGCCTGAGGAAACCTCCATTGCCTTGAGTGCCTACACTGAGGCAGAATCCATAAATACTAGAACCTACAAACAACACTGATCCACAGAATTGAGGATGAATACATGTCCATGACTACATACAGATAATACTGAGGATTACAAAGCAATGGGCACCTACCAACAGCAGTGAGGAGAAATCCATAGTCACTGGTGCCTACAAACAGAACTGGTGCACAAAGCCATAAATCTAATAGATAGTACTGATGAGGCCACATCAATGAGAATCTGAAGACAGAACTGAGGAGTATTCCACAGAATTATGTCCCAGTGACAACATTGAGGCTTCCACTGGGATTAGCTTGTACAGAAAGCACAGAAGAGGAGTCTCCAACCAGGAGGTTCTACAGACAGAACCAAGGAAGCTTCAACAGTCGTGAGTACCTAAAAACAAGGCTGAGGAGTACACAGCCCATCTGCTTATAGACAGTGATGAATCCACAGTCATGAGTGTGTAGAGACAGACTTGAGGAGGTACTATTGCCATGAGATCCCTACAGACATCCCTGAAGAGTCCACAGGCAAGAGTACCTACAGAGAGTGCTGAGTATACAGCCATGATCACACAAGACTGAATCGGAGATACAATAAGCAAGAGTGCTTACAGCTTGCACTGAGTAGAAGCACACAGCCATGGACATGCACAGACAGCACTGAGGCAAAGTTCACAGTCAGTAGCACAAAGTGACAGGATTTTTGGATTAATAACTACAGATTCATGCAGACACCATTGAAAAGTCTACAGTAATGTGAGCCAACAGACATTGATGAGAATTAATCTACATCTAGCAACACTGAATACTTGTCCATGGCTATGAGTCTTATAGTTCTGATTTTTTTTTCAGTTTTAGGCCAATGTGAATATTTCTTAAGGTATTCTCAAATGCATTTTCTGTGGTTCTGTGTTTTCATTCTTTGTGTAGTTATACAATAAGAGAAATTTATGGTCATGAAGGACATAATCAGTTTACCTTATACTGACAGTTTACTGAGGATTGTGACATTTTTCTATCAACAATATGCACTTAACCTACCAATCCATAACTCATGAACATGATACTGGTGATTAATTACTCATTCTACTTAGGAATATGCAGCAAATCTTCTTCTGTATTGCCAGCTCCCAAGTAATAAGATGGAGAATTATTATTGATTATGAAAGCTTTGTCTTAGTTTAGGCTTATTCCACTATCTTGTACAACTCGAATTAACCCAATTCTATTAATCTGCAATGCTGTCATGTGACTCAAGGCTTTTACCTCTTCTCCCTCATGTCCTGCTTTCTCTGCATCTGGCTGCTGAGTTGAGTCCCTCTTTCTTCTTCTTCATAGTGTTTTCTCTATCCAAAATTCCTGCTTATATCTCCTGCCATTTAGCTGTTTATTAAACCAACCACAGTGACATATCTTTACACGGTGTAATCAAATATCTTGCAACATTTCCCTCTTGTCTAAATAAGAATGAAAGGGTTTTAACTCTAACACAATAAAACTATACTCCATAAGAACAAGTATTAGGTAAGAATTACATTTAAAATATATAGTCAATTTATATTTGACAATTTCAGAGAGAATATTCTATTATCTATCCTATCTTGATGAACCCAAAGTTTTATACCTAAATCACTATTTTTCATAACTTGTATTATCAACCCAAAACTATCTTTTTAGAGCTCAAAATATTTTCTTAGGTAAACAACTTAAGTTTTTATGTTTCTCAATCTTATAAACATTATATCTCTTAAGATTTTTTTAATTTGGTAACAAGGAAAACAGTAAAACTATAACTATCTAGTCTTAAACACCAGCAAAGATCCAACAAGGACATAATATCACCCAAGTAAGCAGGAACTGAAGAAAAAGCAACTTCCAAAACTAAGAAATGAAAGAGACATCTGGCAGCTTAGACAGCCACCCAAGTTTCTTCTGTAACATTGGGGCATCCATATTCAGTCTACAGGCCTAGAATATCTGACAGACTTTTCCCTGAAGCAGAATGTTTTGAAGGACTGTCCTACCCTGTCTTGGTAAAGTTTGGCAGTGTCTTTCTCGTGTGTCCTGTAGAATATCTTGCAGACTTTTTCATGAAACAGGAATTTTGAAGGACTCTCCTGTCTTGCTTTGGCAAATAGTCTTTTTTCTTTGTGTTCTCCTTGTCCAGTTTGTACAACATACTATTATCAGTCAAGTCGAGAGCAGTTTCTTGCCCAAATGGGTAGCTTTGCCAAAATAAAATCAAACTCCACGTGGAGGTTCTTGGATGTTCATCATCCTTTCATAAAGTATATTGGTACTGCCAGGAGCAGATATGTCTCACTGTCATGAAAAGTTTTGGGATATTAAACACCTTTTAAAAATATGTAGCCAAGGCTGGCCTTGAACTCGTGATCCTCCTGCCTCTGCCTCCTTCAGCAAATTCTACCAATGTGCACTACCACAACTGGCATTAAACACCTTTTAATTATTATTTTTTTTGAGACAGGGTTTCTCTATAGCTTTGGAGGCTATCCTGGAACTTACTCTTGTAGACCAGGCTGGCCTTGAACTCATAGAGATCTGCCTGCCTCTGCCTCCTGAATGCTGGCATTAAAGTTGTGTGCCACCACGACCTGACTTATTAAACATCTTTTTTTTTAAAAAGATTTATTTATTATGTATACAGTGTTTTAATTGCATGTTCACCTTCACACCAGGCGAGGTTGCCAGATCTCATTACAGGTGGTTGTGAGCCACCATGTGATTGTTGGGAATTGAACTCAGGACTTCTGGAATAGCAGCCAGTTCTCTTAACCACTGAGCCATCTCTCCAGCCCCGTTATTAAACATCTTAAATGCCATATTCAGTAAATTTTTGAAGAGTTTGAAGATCACCTATATGTCTAAAATATATTTTCATTTAACCTTGAAAACACACCTAATATAGCTACAAGTTTGACTATTATATATGACTAACTACTAACCTACATTTCTTAATTATACATTTCATTTTAAACAAACTGAATAAGTATAATACCTTAAACAAGAATAGAAACATATATACAGTATAACAAAAAATAATCTTAAATTTGTCTCAATCTACAAAAGTCCATACCAATGTAAATATTTAAGATCAGTGATATTTCAAAAGTAGACTCGACAATCTACCCTTTTATCCTATCATTTATATGCTATATCTCCCCTTTCCCCTTCAGAAAGAGATTCCAAAATTTAATCTCATTTGTTAATCTTCTTTTCTTAACCATGACCAAAGCAACTTGCAGACAACCCCTCAATAATAATAAATATCTATAACCTACCAAATGACCATCTACACCACCTCTTGTGAATGTGGGCTTTGTGTTCTCTAGAGTACTTCCTGTTGCCTGGGGGTTATGCATCTTTAGGGAATCATGAGACAACTGAGTTAAGTTTAACCAGTTAAAACTCTGGTTAAGTCTTGGGAGAGCTAGTTGTAACATTGTTTGTTAAGTTTCTGTGTAATGGGAAAGTGTAGGATGCCCCTAATATCCTGGCAAGAGTAGTCTGTGAGGCTGGACCATCTCAGCTAGCAGCTTTAAAGATTTTCTGGATACAGAAATTTGAGGAAACTGCAACAGAGGCATTCTGAGAGATTATGCAGTGATCTCCATGGGGCCCTCTTGGCAACAACTCAACCAAATAATCCAATCACTAGAAGTCTTTGTCTGGCTACAAATGCTCTTCCCCATCTGCCTCTCCACTCACTCACCTCCACTCATTCACATCCACCTTCCTTCTTGCCAACCTGATCCCTGCCACTCCTGTCCCCACCTGTCCCCGCCCACCATGCATAATCTATTCTACCAACAAAAGTTTCTGCAAGGAGAAGAACACCATCAATAGGACAAAGCAGAAGCCTATAAAATGGAAAAAGACTTTTATCAACTCCATATCTTATAGAGGACAAAAATCCAAAATATATAAAGAACTCAACAAAGTAGTTATCAAGAAACAAAAAAATCCAATTAAAATTGGGGTACCAATCTAAACAGATAATTTTCAAAAGAGGAATTCCCAAATGACTGAGAAATACTTAAAAAATGTTCAGCATACTTAGACATCAGGGAAGTAGAAATCAAAACTTCTTTGACATTCCACCTTACACCTGTCAGAATGCCTAAGATCAATAACACAAGTGACAGCTTATGCTGGTGAGACTATGAATCAAAGAGAGCACTCCTTCATTGCTGGCGGGAGTGCAGACTTGCACAGTCACTATGGAAATCAATATGAAGGTTCCTCAGAAAATTGGGAATCAATCTACCTAAAATCTCAGCAATACCACTCTGGGGCATATACCCAAAGGATGCTTCATCCTATCATAAGGACACTTACTCAATTTTGTTCATTTCAGTTATATTTGTAATAGCCAGAACATGGAAACCTCAAGTGCAGAATGTATAAAGAAAATGTACATTTACATAATACAATATTACTCAGCTCCTAGAAGAGCTTTGTAGGTAAATGGATGCAACAAAAACAGCAGCAGCAGCAGCAGCAGCAGCAGCAGCAGCAGCAACAAAACATCATTGGTGAGGTAACCCAGACCTAGAAAGACAAATATGGTGTGCATTCACTTATAAGTGGATATTAGCTGTTAAGTAAATGATAATCAAGCCACAACCCACAGACCTGGAGAGGTTAGGTAAAGAAGAGGACTCTCTGGTGGATGCATGCATTTCCATGGGAAGGGTATGGGTATGAAGGATCTTTTTTAAAAAAATATTTGTTTATAATTTGTCCATCTTTTGGATTTATTTTTACTTCTAAGTATAGTGTTATAAGAGTTCTTAACATACTGTAGATATGAGTCTTGTGACATTCATATATGTATATATGCAAATATGTATATTTCCTTTATAGATTTAGCTTGATCATTTTCTTAACAGTTTTGATATATTAATTAAGTTTCAAATACATGGTTTAAGGATATGATTCTTGGCTTAGATATGTCCCAGCAACTAAAAGCGTGTATCACTCTTGTGAATAACAAAAGTTTAGTTCCTAGTACTCATGTGGAGCTTATCACAATTACCTATAACTACAAAATCAGTAGTTCTAATGCCTTGTAGCCTCTGTGGATGCAGCACAAACATACACATAAGCCCTCTCCAACACATCCACATAATCATATAATAAAACAATAACCCCATGCAAAATAACATAAATCTTATTTTGTATATATTCATCACATGTTCATATTTTTATACTGAGACTGATTTTTCACCATTAGAATATGTTATTTACAAATAAGGTTTTATTAATCCACAAACTTATGAACACCTGATTTTTGACAAAGAAGCTAAAATTATACAATGGAAGAAAGAAAGCATCTTTAACAAATGGTGCTGGCACAACTGGTTGTTAACCTGTAGAAGAATGAAAATAGATCCATATCTACAACCATGCACAAAACTCAAGTCCAAATGGATTAAAGACCTCAATATAAATCCTACCACACTGAACTTGATAAAAGAAAAACTGGGAAGTAGCCTGTAATACATGGGCACAGGAGGCCACTTCCTAGGTATAACCCCAGTAGCACAGACAATAAAAGCAACAATGAATAAATGGGACCTCCTGAAACTGAGAAGCTTCTGTAAAGCAAAGGACACAGTCATTAAGACAAAAAGGCGACCTACTGAATGGGAGAAGATCTTTACCAACCCCACATCAGACAAAGGTTTGATCTCCAAAATATATAAAGAACTCAAGAAACTAGACAGTAAAACTCTAAATAACCCAATTTAAAAATGGGGTACTGAACTGAACAGAGAATTCTCAACAGAAGAATTTCAAATGGCCAAAAGATATTTAAGGTCATGATCAACTTCCTTAGCCATCAGGGAAATGCAAATCAAAACAACTTTGAGATATCATCTTACACCTGTCAGAATGGCTAAAATCAAAAACACCAATGATAACCTATGCTGGAGAGGATGTGGAGTAAGGGGAACACTCATCCATTGTTGGTGGGAATGCAAACTTGTGAAACCACTTTGGAAATCAGTGTGGCAGTTTCTCAGGAAATTGGGAATCAACCTACCTCAGGATCCAGCAATACCACTCTTGGGAATATACCCAAGAGATGCCCAATCATACTACAAAAGTATTTGTTCAACTATGTTCATAGCAGCATTATTTGTAGCAGCCAGAAACAATCTGGAAACAACCTAGATGCCCCTCAATGGAAGAATGGATAAAGAAAGTGTGGCATATCTACACATTAGAGTACTACTCAGCGGTAAAAAGCAATGACATATGAATTTTGCATGCAAAAAAATGGAAATAGAAAACACTATCCTGAGTGAGATAACCCAGACCCAAAAATATGAATATGGTATGTACTCACTTATTAGTGGACTCTAGCCATAAACAAAGGACATTGAGCCTGTAGTTCGCTATCCTAGAGAAGCTAAGTAATAAGGTGAACCCAAAGAAAAACATATATAGATCCTCCTGGAAATTGGAAGCAAACAAGATCGCCAGGCAAAAGTTGGGAGCATGGGGGAGGGGGGAAGGGGAGACGGAGAGAGAGAAGGGAGAAGGGGCAGGTTGGAGAGAGCTGGGGGAAGTGGGATGGTTGAGATGGAGGAAGGACAGATATGGGAGCAGGGAAGAAGATATCTTAATTAAGGGAGAAATTTTGGAGTTGGCAAGAGGCTTGGTTCTAGAGGGGTTCCCAGGTGTCCACAGGGATGTCCCCAGCTAGGACCCTGGGCAGTGGAGGAGAGGGTGCCTGATGTCAGACCGATGACTATCTTGGATATCATCATAGAACCTTTGTCTGGCGACAGATGGAGATAGAGACAGAGACCCACATCGGAGCACTGGACTGAGCTCCCAAGGTGCAGTTGAAGAGCAGAAGGTGGGATAATATGAGCAAGGAAGTCAGGACCACGAGGGGTTGGTCCACCCACTGAGACAGTGTGCCTGATCTAATAGGAGCTCACCAAATCCAGCTGGACTGGGTCTGAACAAGCATGGGATCAAACTGGACCCTCTGAATGTGGTTGACAATTGGGGCAGACTGAGAAGCCAATGATAATGGCACTGGGATTTGTCTCTTCTGCCTCTACTGCCTTTTTGGGATCCTAGTCTATTTGGATGCACACCTTCCTAGGTTGGGATGGAGCGGGGAGGGCCTTGGACTTCCCACAGGGCAGGGTACCCTGCCCTCTCTTAGGACTGGAGGGGTTGAGGGGAGGGTGAGTTGGGGGGGTAGGAGGGAAATGGGAGGAGGGAAGTGGAAATTTTGAATGGCATTATTTATAAAGCAATAAAAATAAATAAAAAATAAAATTAAATAAAAAATAAAATTAATTTAACAATGCCATGTCCCTGAAACTATTAAAATATTTTTTTGGGTGGAATTGTCTTAGTTAGGGTTTCTATTGCTGTGAAGAAACACCATGACCATGGCAACTCTTCTAAAGAAAAATATTTAATTTGGGCTAGTTTACAGTTTCAGATTAGTTCATTATCATCATGATGGTGTGCAGGCAGACCTGGTACAGAAGATGGTGCTGAGAATTCTACATCTCAATCCCCAGGCAGCAGAAACAATTGTGGGCAACACTGGCATAGCTTGAGCATAGGAGACTTCAAAATCCATTACCACAATAACACACTTCCTCCAGCAAGGTCCCTCCTACTCCAACAAAGTCACACTTCCTAACAGTGCCACTTCCTATGTCATTTTCTTTCAAACCACTACAGGAATGTTCACAAAAGAAAGAGATTATCACTTTTGTTGTCTTGAACCTTTATGAGTGTATCTTGAGCTTTAGTTATGTTGTTAGAACAACTTATTTTCTTCACTGCATTCTTTATGTAGTCAAAAGTTTTTGTTGTTTTGTTTTGTTATTTTGATTTAGAAAGTGCTGCTTGTCTAAATGTATTTCAGGTACTATTTACATTTTTATTTTCTTCAAAGATAACATGCCATCATTCATTTTATTCCAAATAGCCTCTGTAGCAATGTAGTTGTGTCTATATAACATTAATAGAGCATTATAAAAAAAGAAAAAATCTTTTTTCTTTCTTGACTTTTCACCTTTCTGCGATGGATCTCACAAAGCATAGTTGAAATCTCTGTCCAGAAATGAAAGATATACTCATTTATTTCCCTTTTTCTACAAGTACACATCTCAGGGCTCATTGGATTGCTAGGTATGAAGACTTCCACCCATGTGCCAGAGTCTATCATTTGGTTGGTCACTCCCATAGCAATTGTGACACTATTTGTACAGTGGGCATGTGCTTCCAGGCTACTTGTGATTGCAACTTGCAGGAGTCACATCTGGGCAAGAATGATTACTTTCTTCCTCTAGTAGTGTGCATAGCAGCTTTCATCACTATGAAAGTTAGCCAGTAGGAATAAAGCTTCCAGGTCAGCACCAGGTTGATTTTTCCATGCACTATGACCTGAGTATATAGTGTCTTACCATCAAGTTCTGGAGGGTAAACAAAAGCATTGGAAATATCCTCTTATCAGTTGTGTATCTATATACCTCATTTATAAACAACCCTCAAACAGAGGTTCTGATAGTGCCTTTTTATCTGTTAGCCTGTAGTTGAGTAATTACTGCCCCCTTTATAGGATAATTACCTTTAACTCTTTTTCATATATGCATGTATATATTTATATGTATATATATATTTAGTAAGCTTTGAAAGTGGTAGATTTCTATATGACTTTTTAAAAGGTCTTTAATATTATTTATCAATACCTTTATTCATGTCTCTGTCCTTATCATCATTCCTGTGCCTCATTTAGTCTTACCTGTTCCATTGCCCCCATTTATTACTACATTACAACTACATTATGCCACTCTTCCTTTGAAAGCCCCTCCACCATGGTGTCTTATATCTTCTACCCTGATTTCTGTGTTATGTCACTCAAAATAAATGTTTCTAGCTCCATCCATTTACCTGTGAGTTACATAGTCTTGTTTTTCTTAATAGCTGAATAAAATGCAATTGTGTGACTATACTAAGTTTTATTAACCATTCATCAGTTGATGAACATTTTAGACCGTTTCCATCTCCTAGCTACTGTGAATAGAGCAGCAATGATTATGTTTAAGCAGCTATATTTTTTTTACTAGAATATAGAATGCTTTGGGTATATGTCCAATT
This sequence comes from Ondatra zibethicus, assembly GCA_004026605.1. NCBI lineage: Eukaryota > Metazoa > Chordata > Mammalia > Rodentia > Cricetidae > Ondatra > Ondatra zibethicus. Next base: position 27,798 of record PVIU01021828.1, read on the forward strand.
GTGCTATTGATGAATCTATTTCTAGTTTTCTTTTTTTTTTTGAGAAACATTATATGGATTTCCATAGTGGATGCACCAGTTTGCACCACGAATCCCCAACAAGAGGGGGTAAATGATCCCCTTGGCCCACATATATGCAAATATTTGTCATCATTTTTTTTCTGATTTTAGACATTCTAGCTTGGGTAAGATAAAATTTCAAAGTACATTAAGTTGCATTTACATGATGGTTAGTCATGTTGAACACTTAAAAATGTGTTTTAGCCATTGTATTTCATCTCCAGTACTTTGTTAGTTCTGCGGTCAGTTCTTAAATTGGGTTGTTTTCTTGATGCTGAGATTTTTTGAGATTTCTTTTCATATTCTAGATACTCACCCTGTGTCAAATGTATATCTGGTAGAGCTTCCTTTCCCATTCTGTAGTCCACCTCTTCACTCATATAACGGTGCTCTTGGCTGTACAGAAGTTCTGTTTTGTGACATCCCCCGATTAATTGCTAGAGTCCAGTTAAGAAAGTCCTTTTCAAGACTCATGATTTCAAGCATATCCTCTACTTTAACTCTTCTGTACTTCTATCAGATTCATGCTATTGGGTCTAATGTTGAGGTCCTCATGAGTTAACTCTTCTATATGTAGCTCCAGATATTGATTGGCATCATTTACTGAATATGCTATTTTTGTCCAATGTGTATTGCAGCTTTTTGTAGGAATGGGCTTATATTTGGCTCCCAATGATTTTCAGACATGATTGAATGCATTCAAGTTTGTGTCAGTGTGATAACTGTACATGTGAGTTTGACTGAAAGAATGTATAAACATGTATGAGAGCTTGTGTCTGGATATTTGGGAGTGTTTGAGTGTATCTTTAAATGAGGAGTATGGCTCCCATCAGGATTAAGGATAGTGTAGTGCTGGTTGGGTTTATAGTTAGCTGTGTGCTTAGAAGAAGTTTTAGGTTTAACTTTAGAGTTATGGCTAGGGTTAGGAAAAGGGATGTGGTTGGGGTTAGAGTTCACATTAGGGTAATGCTGAGAGTCATTGTTAGTGCTAGGGTTAGGGTAAGGATATAGATCAGATTTAGGTATTGTCTTTTTTGTTTAGATTAATGTTTAGAGTTAGGAATAACTCTTTTTTAAAGGTTCGGTCTAGGCTTAGTGATATTGTTAGGGCTGGGTTAGGGTTAGGTTAAATGTTAAGGTTGGGAATAGAGTTAAGGTTAGTTAGGGATAGTTATTGTGAGGATTGTGATTTGTGTGGCCAGGATGGGGAGAGAGATTGATTGATTGTGGGTCAATGTGTATGATTCGTTGTTACTGGGCATGTCTTTGATGAGTGTGTGTGTATGTGCGTGGTCAGGTTTAAGATTAGTTTTAAAAATCAGTTTAGAGAAAGGATCCAAAAGGATTAGGGTTTCGATTATGGCTATAATTCATTTTGTGGTTAGTTTTAGAGTTAAGGTTAAATTCAAGATTACATTAAGAATTAGGATCAGGGTTGAGGTAGGGATTAAGGTTAGAGTTAATGTTTTAAAATAGCTTTAATGTTTAGAGTTAGGAATAAAAATAGGGTTAGGTTATGGCTGGAGTCTAGTGTTAGTGCTAAGGTTTGGATTAAGTTTACGATTAGAGTTAGGATTATGATATTTGAATGATCAGGGATAAGTTTAGGGTTAGTGTTCTTATAAACTTTAGCATTAGGGTTAGATCTTGGGTTATGGTCAGGGTTGGTTTGGGGTTGAGGTTAGAATTAGGGCTAGAATATTGCTATGATTAGGATAGGTTTTGGATTGTGGTTATTATTTGCACTAGCAATAGGTTTAGACATTGGGGGTTATAACTAGGCTCATTTTAAGATTAGGATTAAAGTTTGGATAGAGAAAACATAGGGTTATCATTAGGATTAGGAATAAGTGTTAGGTTTATGATTTTAATATGGTTAGAGGTTGGGTTAGTGTTATGGATATGTTATGTTATAGTTAGGGCTAATGCTTGGTCTAACTCTAGTGTTTGAAGTAAATAAGGGTTCATGTAACAGATAGGAGTAGACTTAATATTAATTTTTTGCTAGGATTATGATTAGAATTAGCAATACTGTTAAGGTTATGATTAGCAGTAGGGCTAGGAATAAGGTTAGTTTTAAGAATAGTAATGGGCTTATGGTTATGTTTATGATTAGTGTTACTTTTAAGCCTAGGTTGGCATTAGAGTTAGATTTAGGGTTAGCGTTAGGGATATATTCAAATTTAAGTATAGGGTTATGCTTACTGTTGTTAATGGGTATGGTTAGGGAAGTGCTTATTACTATTCAGTTGTTAAGTTTAACATTTCTTCTCTACAATTTATAATTTTGGATCAAAACATAGGATACAAGTATTGTAGTGAATTTCTATTTGCTTCTCATTTTTCTTTTTTCTTTTTAGCGGTGAATCTAGGAAAGCCTTCTATCACTGGAAAAACTATACTGTGATCCTGTGATTATTGATAAGTGTGAGAGCTATGATTGTAAAGCAGTAATTCTATTCTATTCTGTTTCAGTTTGTCATCCATACAAAGTAACACCATAGAAAAGCAGTTGAGAGAGTATCTAGGGAAGACGATTTCTGCTACTTTGGCATGCTCTTTCAAAATATTCTGTTTAATTGTGTATTTTTAAAAATATGGATGACATGCAAATTCGTGAAGCGTTCCATATTTTTAAGCCAGGGGCGGGGATAGAGGTGGGAGAAATTTCATCCGATGGATGGAGATAGAGACAGAGACCCACATTCACATCAGAGCAATGGATTGAGCCCCCAAGGTGCAGGTGAAGAGCAGAAGGTGGGAGAAGATGAGTTAGGAAGTTAGGACCGTGAGGGGCTGGTCCACCTACTGAGACAGTGTGCCTGAACTAATGGG
>PVIU01021829.1:0-30696 GCA_004026605.1 Ondatra zibethicus
CTGAAGATCAGAGAGTAAAACAGCCCCACTGCTCAGTCTTACAGAGCAGGCAGTGGTGATGCACACCTTTAATCCCGGTAGACACATGAGTTTGTTAAAGAAACCACGTGGTAGTGGTGCACGCCTTTAATCCCAGAACTAGGGAAGATTATAAGATGGGAGGAGACAGCTCTCAGACACAGTTACATTCTGAGATTCCTGGAGGCAGGATCACCATTTCAGACCGAGGTAGAGGTAAGAGCCAGTGGCTGGCTGTTTTGCTTTTCTGATCTTCAAGCTGAACCCCAATTTCTGTCTCCAGGTTTTTATTAATTGTGCTACAAACTTCACTCTAGCAAATTATTGCACTACATTATAAAAATGCTTTGTTTGTCTTCCTCTCTTATTGGACTGAGATCCTTCTTATGTCTCTGTTTATATGTAAAGTGAAGATAATGTTTATCTCAAAGGATCAAAGATGTAATATGATGAATCCAGCAACTAATACACACTAGGTAATAAACAAATGTTACCTCTAACTTTGATATTCAACATGGTAGTATGTAAATACTAATGCTTAGAAAAAGCTTTAGAATGAATGAGTGAATAATGGCAGAGTGGTAAGAAATGATAAGTTCCTAAAGAAAGAGAAATGAATGACCAATAGAACAATGAACCATGTATGCATGGCAAGAGATATAGGTTAATGGTTTAGTAAGCCAGCAGCCACAATGACACACACCTTTAATCTTAGCAGCCACACTAGCTTGCCATCAAAACCAGGCAATGGTGGTGCATGCCTTTAATCCCAGTCCTAGAGAGGATTATTAGACTGGAGGAGACAGCTCTCATACACGGTGTCGTTCTGAGAATTTTGGAGGCAGGATCACCATTTTCAGATGGTAGTCGAGGTAAGAGCCACTGACTGGCTGCTTTGCTTTTCTGACATTTAGATTAAGCCCCAATTTCTGTCTCTGAGGGTTTATTAATTGTGCTTCACCTCCCAGATCAGTATTTCTGATTGAATATACTCTATTTTTCTTCTAGGTACTATGGTATAATCAAATAAAAATACCATATTCAAGAATCAACATTTTTCCAGAATTGGTTTATACTACTTCTTTATGTAGAGTATGAGAGGTTTCTGTCTGTTTACCACTTGCTAATGTATCTTTTAATGAGTCTAAAAAATTTTTGCCAGTCTACCTATATTCTATGACTGATGGATGCTTGGCTTATCTACTTCTACTTTTTGCTGTGTCTCTTTCAAGTTATAACTGGTACTGTTATATTTTTTAACAGCTTAATAGGTAAAAGTAAACAACTTCACCTATGTATGGAGCCAGCTATTTCAGTTTGACTATAAATAGATATGTCTCTATTGGGAAGTGAGTAAGGTGTTAATAAGTTCCACAGTATGCTATGTCAGTTTTCGGGCAAAAAACAATGCAAACATGACAGCTGCATAGCTCTAAGGTGGCTGTCAATTACCTGTATTGTGTATTGCTTTTCAAGCCAGTTCAAGTACTTGTGTACCTGTGGTCAGACTGTTTTATACCTTTCATGTTTTGCCAGCATAACAGATGCCTATCTGAACTCCCATCCTTGTAAACATTGCCCTAAACTCCCACTTTGCTTATCTGTTCAAAGTGGAACAGATGACATCAACTCCTTCAAGATGCAGTATTCTGTATCTTAATAAAGATTGAATAATAATACAATGAAAGGGATTTGTAATTGGTTTAATCACCACATTAACTATTGAGAAATGACTATCAAGCTAACGTGGCTATTGTGCACATTATATAATATAATGGTTCATATAGGATGCAAGAGCCCTGGCTCAGCTACTTTTTGTGGGTGTGACTTGTAATGCTATATAACACCTCTGTGTTTTGGTGTTCTTTATTGAAATGATGTTCATACTAGCATCTAACTCATAAAATTGTGGTGATAAGGATTTACTAGCTTGGTTTTTGTTAAGCACATATTAAGGAAGTCTGTGTCAATATTTTGATCATGACTTTGCTAGAGCAGTGAAAAAAGTTCACAGATGTATTTAGTAATTGATGTAAAATTGAGAAGAATGGGAAATACTTTGGGACACAGAAGCTCTGCAAGTTAAAGCAGTGGGCCAGATCTAGTAATTGGAAAGTTAACAGAATATGCCATTCAGAGTTTATTATTTCCTGTTTGGGGTTCTAAAAGAGACCATACCTTGTGTTTGGGCAGAGAGGCTGAGTTGGCATTTCCAAGCTATCCTCAGCTGCTATGTGTCAAGGGAAAAGACCCTTCTCCTCCAAAAGATTTCACTTATCTGGCTTTGAAGGGGTCATGGGCCTGATTTATCATAGGTTAAATGATATTATTTTGGGGTATGTTTAGTTAAAGAAAATGCCATATTAAGATGACTTTTATGGGCCAGGTACATGGATCATTGAGTAATATATTAGTTGTACAAGCATGAAGATCTGAGTTTGGATCTTTAGACACAGAAACTGGGGCAGCCACTATGAGAACAATGTAGAGGTTCCTCAAAAGCTAGAAATAGACCTACCGGAACTATCACATGATCCAGTTATATCATTCTTTGGCATATATCCAAAGGACTCTATTTTATACTATAGAGATGCCTGCTATACATCCATGTTCATTACTGCTCTGCTCACAATAGCTAGGAAAAGACTAGATGTTCATTGTCTATCAGTTGACAAATGGATAAAGAAAATGTGGCAATTCACACAATGGAATATTATATAGTTGTTATAAAAATGAAATTATGACATACTGAAGCAAATGAATGAAGCTAGGAACAATAATTCTAAGTGAGGTAATCTGTATCAGACAGAAAGACAGATGTTACTTGTTTTTTCTCATTTGTAAATGTTAGTTTTGAATTTTCAGAAATATGTGGAGACTGTTTTCCTCCTACTGGGTTGCCTCATCCACCCTTGATATGAAGGTTTGTGCTCAGTCTTATTGCATCTTGTTATTCTGTGTTTGGTTGATATCCCTGAGAGGCCTGCTCTTTTATGAAGGGAAACAGAGGAGGAGTGGATCTGGGGGAGAGGGAAGGTGGGGTCTGTAAGGAGAGGAGGGAGGGAAGGCTGCAGTCAGGTTGTATTGAATTGTATGAGAGAAGAATACATTTTAAAATAATGCTGGACTGAATGTATTTTCTGCATTATGATATGGCTACAAGCCTATGGGGGCCAGGGAGTGGAAAATTGTTGTTTAATTAAGAATGGCTCCCATAGGCTCATATATATTTGAATGCTTGGTCATCAGGGAGTGGCACTGCTTGAGAGGGATTAGGAGGTATGGCCTTGTTGGAGTAGGCGTGGTCTTGGAGGAAGTGTGTCATTGGGGGTAGGCTTTGAGATTTCAAAAGCTAGGCCCAGTGTCACTCTTTTCTACTGCCTGTGGATCCAGATGTAGAACTCTTAGCTATTTCTCCAGCACCAGTCTGCCTACATGTTGCCATGCCCCACACCAAGATGACCATGAAATACACCTCTGAAACTATAAGCAAGCTTCAATTAAAAATTTTCCTTTTTAAGATTTGCCATGGTCATGATGTCTCTTCACAGAAATAGAACAGTAAGACACCTACTTTACTGTAGAAGATATTATAGAAGATACACACACACATACAGAGAGAGAGGGAGGGAAAGAAAGGGAGAAAGGAGCAGAGAGAGAGAGAGAGAGAGAGAGAGAGAGAGAGAGAGAGAGAGAATTAAAATGGAGTTACCCCACCCAACAAGGAGCAACAATGCTGCTACTGGATTCTACAGATAACAAATTAAAACCCCAGTGCTAGGAATGGGTTACTTATTTTGGAGTTCTTAGTCAATGAGATCACATAGATTGCCAAACATTACAGGCTATTGCCAATGCTATTGTTTACCCTCTAGAACTTGATGGTAAGACCCAATTGCTGAAGACACCATACATTTTAGTAATAGAACATGGAAAAAATCAAGCTGGCACTGACCTAGAAGCTTCATCCATAGTGGCTAATTTTCATAGTGCAATAATTTTCTATGCACACTGCTAGGGGATAAAAACAGTCAAAATCTTATCCAAGTATGAAATCTGTAAGCTACAATAATGACTGATCTGGCAAGATATGCCCACTGGTGTAATAATGACTCAAAGGTTATTGAAGTGACCAACTACTTTCTGCTTGGACCTAAGACATGGAACCCATACCTGACACTGTTAAAGGGTCCAAGAACTTGTGGTTTGATAAGTGATAGGCCCTTGGGGAGAACTCAATACTATTATATTCCTAAATGGACAAAGTATTAAAATGACTCCTAATGACTTATTGCTGTATTCATAGCTCAGAGTATTTCTTTCTCCTTAAAGTATATGATGATTAACACAGAGACCTCTGGTGGTTTGAAAGAAAACGGCCCCAAAAGGGAGTGGCACTATTAGGAGGTGTGGCCTTGTTGGAGATATGTATCACTGTGGGGGCAGGCTTTGAGGTCTCTTTGCTCAAGCTTCTCTCCATGTGACATTCAGTTGACTTTCTGTTGCCTGCACAATGTAGGCCTCTATTCCTCCAGCATCATGTCTGCCCACACACTGCCATGCTCCCCATCATGATGACAATGGAATGGACTGAACTTCTAAATATACGAGAGCCACCCCAATTATATATTTTCTTTATAAGAGTTGCTGGTGTCATGGTGACTCTTCACAGCAATAAATATCCTAAGACAACCTCGAACTTGTTATCACGCAAAGAATAAGAGAATGTGGAGTACTCAGCCTTAAGTGGGACATAAATATCAAACACCTTCTAAAGGTCAGGGATTTTTGTTGAAGATGTAGTGGGAAGATATTAAGAGCCAGAAGTAGTTGGTAACAATAAGGGAATAATGTTTTCCAAATATAACAGGGTAGATACACATATGAACTCAAAGCTATTGTGACAACATGCACAAGGCCTGTATAAGCTGCAGTCAGAAAAAAAGAAACCATCATGGGTGGTGGTAGGAAGGTGGGTACAAAATCCCATCACTATCTGATGGGCTTTTGGCATTAAGTAGCTGCTGGAAGAAGGAAAGTCAGCATTCTTCAATGGAATAATACCTAATAGGTTGAACATTCACAAGGAAGGTCGGCTCCCAAGACTAGCTAGACAATACAAGCTGGACTTGAAATAGAAAGAAAAAGAAGAAGAAATCTCAAAAGTTAGGTGGAAAGGTAAGGGGGAGGCTGGTTATGGAAGGAGCTGGGAGTGGGGGTTAAATGTGTTCAAAATACATCATATGAAATTCTTAAAGAATTAATAAAATATTGTTAAAAATAACATGGAGTTTAACAGACAAATACAACTGACATTCACCCCTGGTCTCCACATAGTCTATGAATAGGTGCACACATGAATGTATACACACACATACATACCACATATATACTCACATAAACATTAAAAATAAAAAGATAAATCTCATGTTCATTTTTACATATTTCCATTGGTCAGGGCTGCTCTAGAGGAAATAGCAAAGTGAGACAATCTGAAAGACTGTATGCATTTCAAAAAGTTGAGCTGACCTGCCTCTAGTATTACTCCATCCTAGTTTACCATATTGAACTATAGTAACTAGGTGCTTCCTAATACCCAAGGGATATAAAATTCCTGAAAAAAAAGACAGATTTAATTTAACAAAAAGAAGCTACAAAACATTTGCTTTTAAGGTGGAAGACTGCGGTATCTGTTTTGTATAAAAATGAAGACCATCAGAGGACTCAGGGGCACCTACTCGGTTGGAGATATATTATCATAGAATATAAAATACAGTTGCTCCAATACTGAGGGCACTTAAGAGGTGAGTGAACAGCCACATGGCTGGACACTCCACTCTCTATGACCTCCCCAGTGGGACAAAACCCAACTCCCTTGGCTTTTCTAGCCAGCCTGCAGGGAGATTCCTGTGGCTACCCCCCCCCCCCGCAACCCATCCAGCCACCATCCAAATACACCCTGGCCCCAAACCTGCCTATTCTCTTACAACCTCGGTGGAACTCTGAAACACACCTTGCTCCAATACTGAGGGGATTTAAGAGGTGAGTGAACAGCCACAAGGCAAGATGCCCCACTATCTAAGACCTCCCCAGTGGGACCAAACCCAGGGGCCCTTCCCCAATTCCCTCAGCTTTTCTAGCCAGCCAGCAGGAAGTTTCCTGTGGCTAGGCTTCCCCCAAACCCAGACCCATCCACTGGACCTCCAAAGCTACTAGCGACACCCTGCCTAAGAGCTGAGAGCTTGCTGTAATACTGAGGGGACCAAGAGCTTGCTACATCACTGAGGAGATTAAGAGAGAGCACCAAGAGAACAGGCCTCATTTGAAGGAAGAGATGGGTAGGCGCCAATGCTAAGAGGAAACTCCATAGCACTAAATGCCCACATAAAGAAAACGGAGAAAGCTCACATTACTGACTTAACAGCACACCTGAAAGCTCTAGAACAACAACAACAACAAAAAAAAAAACCCAGACTCACCAGGAGGAGTAGAAGACTGGAAATAATCAAACTGAGGCCTGAAATCAACAAAATAGAGACACAGAAAACAATCCAAAGAGTCAATGAAACAAAGAGCTGGTTCTTTGAGAAAATCAACAAGATTGACAACCCTAATCCAAACTAATCAAAAGGAAGAGAGAGAACATCCAAATTAACAAAATCAAAAATGAAAAAGGGGACACAACAACAGACACTGAGGAAATTCAGAGAATCATTAGGTCTTACTACAAAAAACTGTACTCCGCAAAATTGGAAAATGTAAAAGAATGGTCAAATTTTTAGATAAATACCATATACCAAAATTAAATCAAGACCAGGTGAACAATTTAAATAGATCAATAAGCTGTGAGGAAATAGAAACTGTCATCAAAAACCTCTCAACCAAAAAAAGCCCAGGGCTGGATGGTTTTAGTAAAGAATTCTACCAGAACTTCCAAGACTAGCTAATACCTATATATACATATAATAGAAACAGAATGGACATTGTCAAACTCTTTTTATGAGGCGACAGTTACCCTGATACCAAAACCACACAAAGACTCAACCAAGAAAGAGAATTACAGACCAATCTCACTCATGAACATGTATTCAAAAATTCTCAATAAAATATTGGCAAACCGAATCCAAGAACACAACAAAAAAATATCATCCTATCATCCATTATGATCAAGTAGGCTTCATCCCAGAGGTGCAGGGCTGGTTTAACATGTGAAAATCTATCAATGTAATCCATCATATAAATAAACTGAAAGAAAAAAGTGATCATTTCATTAGATGCTGAAAAAGCATTTGACAAATTCCAACACCCCTTCATGATAAAGGTCTTGGAGAGATCAGGGATACAAGGATCATATCTAAAGATAATGAAAGCAATATACAGCAAGCCGACAGCTAACATCAAATTAAATGGAGAGAAACTCAAAGCGATCCCACTAAAATCAGGAACAAGACAAGGCTGTCCACTCTCCCCATATCTCTTTAATATAGTGCTTGAAGTTCTAGCAATAGCAATAAGACAACATAAGGAGATCAAGGAGATTCAAATTGGAAAAGAAGAAGTCAAACTTTCATCATTTGCAGATGATATGATAGTGTAGATAAGTGACCCCAAAAACTCTATCAGAGAACTTCTACAGCTGATAAATAGCTTCAGTGATGTGGCAGGATACAAGATCAACTAAAAAAAAATCAGTAGCCCTCCTATGCACAGAGGATGAAGAAGCAGAGAGGGAAATCAGAGAAACATCACCTTTCACAATAGCCACAAAATATCTTGGGGTAACACTAACCAAGGAAGTAAAAGATCTATTTGAAAAGAACTTTAAGTCTTTGAAGAAAAAAACTGAAGAAGATAACAGAAAATGGAAAGATCTCCCATGCTCTTGGATAGGAAGGATCAACATAGTAAAAATGGCAATACTACCAAAAGCAATCTATAGATTCAATACAATCCCCATCAAAATCACAACACAATTCTTCACAAACCTTGAGAGAACCATAATCAACTTTATATGGAAAAACAAAAAAACCCAGGATAGTCAAAATAATCCTATACAAAAAAGGAACTTCTGGAGGTATCACCACCCCTGACATCAAGCTCTATTACAGAGCTACAGTAATGAAAACAGTTGGTATTGGCATAAACATAGAGATGTTGACCACTGGAATCGAATTGAAGACCTAGATATTAATCCACACACCTATGAACACCTGATTTTTGACAAAGAAGCTAAAATTATACAATGGAAAAAGGAAAGCATCTTCAACAAATGGTGCTGGCATAACTGGATGTCAACATGTAGAAGAATGAAAATAGATCCATATCTATCACCATGCACAAAAACTCAAGTCCAAATGGATTAAAGACCCCAATATAAATCTGACCACACTGAACCTGATAGAAGAGAAAGTGGGAAGTAGTCTTCAATGAATGGGCACAGGAGAACACTTCCAAAATATATCCCCAGTAGCACAGACAGTAAGAGCAACAATAAATAAATGGGACCTCCTGAAACTGAGAAGCTTCTGTAAAGCAAAGGACACAATCAATAAGACAAAAGGCCGCCTACTGAATGGGAAAAGATCTTCACCAACCCAACATCAGACAAAGGACTGATCTTCAAAATATATAAATAACTCAAGAAATTAGACATTATAATTCTAAATAACCCAATTAAAAAATGGGGTACTGAGCTAAACAGAAAATTCTCAACAGAAGAATTTCAAATGGCCAAAAGAAACTTAAGGAAATGTTCAACTTCCTTAGCTATCAGGGAAATGCAAATCAAAACAACTCTGAGATACCATCTTACACCTGTCAGAATGGCTAAGATCAAAAACACCAATGATAGCTTATGCTGGAGAGGATGTGGAGCAAGGGGAATGCTCATCCATTGCTGGTGGGAATGCAAACTTGTACAACCACTGTGGAAATCAGTATGGAGATTTCTTAAAAAATTGGGAATCAACCTACCTCATGATCCAGCAATTCTACTCTTGGAAATATACCCAAAAGATGCTTAATCATACTACAAAAGCATTTGTTCAACTATGTTTATAGAAGCATTATATATAATAGCCAGAACCTGAAAACAACCTAGATGCCCCTCAACTGAAGAATGGATAAAGAAAGTGTGGCACATTTACACATTAGAGGACTACTCAGTAGTAGAAAACAATGACATCTTCAATTTTTTATGCAAATGGATGGAATTAAAAAATACTATCCTGAGTGAAGTAACCCAGACCCCCAAAAAAGATGAATAAGGTATGTACTCACTCATAAGTGGATACTACCTATAAACAACAGACATTGGGCCTATAATTCATGATCCTAGAGAAGCTAAGTAATAAGGTCAACCCAAAGAAAAACATATATAGACACACCTGGAAATTGGAAACAGACAAGATCACCTGACAAAATTGGGAGTATGGGGGCGGGGGTAGAAGGAAGGAGAGAAGGGGAAGAGAAGGAGAGAGGGGGAGGGTTGAGGAGCACTTAAGGGAATGGGATAGTCAAGATTGAAGAACAGATATGAAAGCAAGGAAAGAGATATCTTGATTGAGGGACCATTATGGAGTTAGCAAGATACCTAGCTCTAGAAAACTTCCCAGGAATCCACAAGGATGACCCCGCCTAAGACCCTAAGCAATAGAAGAGAGGGTGCCTGAATTGGCCTTGCCCTGTAGTCAGACTGATGATTATCTTAAATATCACCATAGAACTTTCATTCAGTAACTGATGGTAACAGGGGCAGAGACCCACATCGGAGCACTGGACTCAGCTCCCAAAGTTCAGCTGAAGAGTGGAAGGAATGAGAATATGAGCAAAGAGGTCAAGACTATGAAGGGTTCATCCACTGAAACAGTTTACCTGAGCTAATGGGAGCTCACCAACTCCAGCTGGACTGGGAAGGAACCAGCATAGGACCAAGCTAGTCCCTCTGAGTGTGGTTGACAGTTGTATGGCTGGGGCAGACTGAGGGGCCACTGGCAGTGGCACTGGGATTTATCTCTACTGAATTTACTGGCTTTTTGGGATCCTATTCTCTTTGGGTGTATACCTTGCTCAGCCTAGATGTAGTAGGGAGGGCCTTGGGCCTTCCACAAAGCAAAGTGCCTTACCCTCTCTTAAGATTGGAGGAGAGAGGAATGGGAGGGTGTGTGGAGGGAATGGGAGGAGGGGAGGGAGTGGAAATTTGGATTGTTTTTTTTTTTAAAAAAAGAATATAATAAATTTTAAAAAATAAAAAAGAATATAGAATACATGGTCTTGAAAGGTAGTAAATTCAATTATAGATATCATTGTGATTTTATATTCCAAGTAGAATGAAATGGGACACATCTATTTACTCAATTTTATTCCCAAGTGTTTTAGTTAGGATCTTATTGCTGTGAGGAGACACCATGACCACAGAAACTCTTCTAAAGAAAAACATTTAACTGGGTCTGGCTTACAGTTCAGAGGTTTAGTTCATTATTGTCATGACTGGAAGCATGGTAGTATGAAGGCTGACATGGTGCTGGAGAGAGAGTTGAGAGTTCTACATTTGGATCTGCTGGCAGTCAGAAGAGAATGTCACACTGGGTGCAACTTGAGCATCTGAGTCCTCAAAGTTCACCCCCATTGACACACTTCCTTCAATGAGGTCACAACTATTCCTAATAGTGCCACACCTCCCAATAGTGCATGTCCCTATATACCTATGGGGGTCATTTTTATTCAAGCCACCACACAAACAATTCCTTTTTGAATATTTTTATACAAATTAATAAGTCATTCTATTTTACAGTTTCCTCATATGTAAACTGATGTTTTATAGGAGAGACTACAGAATAAAAGGGTGTATATAATGTTTTGAACTTGTTGAATGTTGATATATTTCTCATAGCTTTCTGACCTTGATCCAAGAAAAGGGCTCCTTGGTACTCCAGGCATTGATTGATCCAGAATGATGAAGTCTTGCCAAGTTTGGGGCCCACTGTCCTTTGTCCAAGAATGATGAGGAAGATTACATTATTATATATTCTACTGTAATTATCTTAAAAACTTTGGAAAAACAGTATTATCTAGAGAAAGTTTAATCCTCGTTGTGGAAGAGATAGAGAAAAGCATAAAAGTTTTGTAGTATGATAGTCCTGATTACTGTTTAAAGGATTTATTTTTTGATGTTGCATATCCCATGTTCTACTTTTTGTGGAGAGGCAGTATTGGGGAATGAACCTGGGCCCTTGCATGTGTTAGGCAAGTACTCTACCACTGAGGTATATATGCACTCTACAAGTGGTACTATAATATTTCTTTATCATGTAATGTACATTTATTACAGAAAAGTCAGAAAATTTTAAAAAATAGTAAAAAATAAAAGAAATAAAAACCATGGTATTTCCATCAAGAAACATTATCTTCAAATAATACCCAACCTCTTTTTTTCTTTCTCCTTTAAAGTAGAGGTTTGACAAACCATTTTATATCAAAGGCTAGATAGCAAGTACTTTAAGAGTGGCATATTATATGGTCTCTTTCTTAACTACATAACTGCCATTGCAGCCATAGATGCTATGTAAATGGATGGGTGTGGTTGTGTTGCAGTATAAGACTTTCTATAGACATTTTGACTTGAATTTTATAATTTTAACATGTCATGAAACTTTTTAAAGTCATTTAAAAATGGAAAAGTTGGGCCAGTGAGATGTCTCAATGAGTAAAAGTGCTTGTCACTAAGGTTGATAACTTGAGATTGATCTACATATCAGGAGAGAAAAGACTCATGTAGGCTGTCTTCTGACTTCTATACATGCACATAGGCATGTGTGCACACATACACATAAATAAGTGTAATAAATTTTTTTAAATAGAAAAGTTAACTATCTGGGAAAAGGAAACAGACTGGAAAAGTGGGAAGAGAAGTATGACAGGATAATAGAGGATAGTGAGTAGAATCAAAGTACATTGTATTCAAATAAGAAAACAAAAATTTCACAATGAAAGCTATACTTTTGGATAAGTAAATACACTAAAAACTGAAAATTATTCTTAACTCATGAAAATAGGTAATGGACCTAAAGACAATGATCTGTAAACCCTTATTCTAGAATAATGTGTGAGAAATTTTATAGACTCTATTAAAGCCTTAATAAAACAGTTCAGAAGCAAGTGTAGCTTCCTACTATGCTCAGTAGAATGAACACATGGGAACAGCACTAAAGTGGGGAGGCTATTTCAGGAGTTAGCACCATTGCCCAGGTAAGAAATGAAAGTGGCCTGAACTAAGAGCACTTGTTGGGAATGACCCAGGTTCAATTCCCAGCATCCACAAAGCAGGTCACAACCACCTGTAACTCCAGTTTAAGGGAATTCTATGCCCTTTTCTGGTCTCTACAGGCACCAGGCATGCCAGTGGTGTACAGATGTATATGTAGGCAAAACATCCATATATATACATATATATATAAATAACATATTATATATAATAAAATAACATAAAAAAGAGAAAGGCATGGAAAGAAGTAGATTGGTTATTTGAAACTCTCTAACAGAAATGAAAAAAAAAATTATCGTCCCAGATTCTTAAAACAAAAATAATAGTATTTACCATAGTGTCCTGAAGCTGTAATCTGAAAATCTCTGATGCTTCCAGAAGCAATTCCCAGAGGAATCTGGCACTCTGAAATCAAACACAGAAGCTATAAATGACACAGAACCCATGAAAACAAGGATACATTAATTACTTTTACTTAAGTGATGGTTCTCTTACCTTGTTTAAAGTTACATCCCCAAACTCTTCCATGTGAAGTTTGTAAATTATCGTTGGTAAATGAATCAAAATTAAGTCCCAAAATCTACTACTGTGAAATTTAAGACTGTTTAAGCACCAGTTTGTTAAATACCACAGATTCATATTCAAAGGGTCCAAAGCTTCAACCTCCTCTGAGAATTCTGTTGGTTTCTATCAGCAATATTCATTTTAAATTTAATAATAATACAAGCTTGTATTTATTTCTTGACAAAGACAACCACTTCAAAAAGGATTGGAAAGTTGTACAGAAAAAGACTGAATATTTAGTGAGCTTCTACCAACAGTTACTCACGCTTGTTGTATACCAGAAAAAGAGTGCTCATTCCAGCCTGTAAGTGCTCGCCAATAAGGCATTCTACTCGCCAAATTCCAGCTCTGGATGGTAGCATTTCCACTGTCTCAAAAACTCCTTTTAAAATCAAAAGAAACAAAAATTATTTTATTAAAAATGAGTATAAAATACATTGACTTATTTACAGTATGTATTATCACAATAAGCTACCAAATTCAGTTCCATCATTCTCAGATCTCTCAGTAAGTGCGAGACTTTTTGTGTACATTTTTGCTCTGAAAAATACTATAGGTGTCTTTACTATTGATCAAATGTTACCTTCAAGGGGAAAAGAAATCATAGTAAGATCATCTTGGGTCCACAGTACTAGGCAAAGGGATCTCAAGTTGCAAGAAGCTGGAAGGAGGGGAGAAGCTGAACAGGTGACTCGGAGGTTAAGAATGCTAGTGCTCTTGCAAAGGACTTGAGTTTGGTATCTACTACAGATGTCAGGCAGCTCAAAACTACCTGTAATTACAGTTCCAGGGGTTTTGATCATCTCTTTTGGTCTTCGTGGCACCAGGCACTTATATGTGCATACCAACACAAACACAGACAGACAGACGGATGGACACACACACACACATGTACACACAAATATACTGTTTAAAAATAATATTGTGTTTTTATCAACACTTTTATTAGTGCTTCACCAATATATTAGTTACATGCATAAACAAATTAGTCTTGATAACTACTGGTGCCATGTAGGTTTTGAGAGGGAAATGACAAAAGATTCTTAGGAAAGTACTATATGGTACTAATTATTCATTTCTAGTAGTTTTCATATACTTGAAATTATCTTGTTCATTTGCTAATTTATTTCTCTCTCTGTATAACATAAAATTACTTGAAAAAATAAGACATTTCAAAAAGGAGCTTCTCTGTTTTGTTATTGATTATATCACCATTTAAAGCAAGTATTCAAAATACACAGTAACTAGAAAAAAATGAATAAACTATCTCACACCTGGGTAGAGGTTATACACTGCCATTTTGTACTCTTCTTTTTTCCGTACAGTGAACACATGTCCACTGAAATGAATAGATTGGATATTCTCATTGCTGCCCATGCTGAGAAGATACCATCGAATTCTTTGATCTTGAGCCATTACTAAACCTGGTAGGGTATCCATCACATAACCATTGATTGCTGGGGAAGAACAGAGAAAATTATTAAAATATTTCACTGAAGCTTCCTTCCTTTTTCTCCATAGAGAATCCTGATATTCATCAGGATTTCATTTCTCAATACTGTTCAAATGTCTGGCTCAAAGCTCATTTGAAAAAGTACACTACATTTCACAACGAATAATATTTATGTATTGATTGTGTTACCATGGAAGCGATAATTCTCTTTCAAAGTGGGGTCTTCCATCTGGATATTGCAGGGTATCTTACAGTTCCTTTCCACATTTTCAGTGAAGTACCAGCTCTTGGTCTCGTCAAAGATAGTGAAAAACAGAGCAAATTCCTGTACTGCCACTTGTCTACCAAGAGCAGGATTCAGCGTGTTTGTGTGGCAAATCAGAAGGGGTCCAATCAATCCTGAGTGCATATCTCTTTCCTAGAGTTCCCAAGAGGGCATTAATTAGTGTAAGTTCTCTCTTAGCAACTTGCATGCCAAAGTACCATTTATTCTCTACAGTAGATTCCAGAGTAATATTTCTAACACAGAAAAGTGACAATACTTCTTTCACTTTAAAACTTTTCATTGTGTTTAGGATATATAACAAAATTCTTAGTATAGAGGATAAAAAACAGGCTGGAAAATGGTTCAGTGGTTAAGAGCACTGATTGCTCTTCCAGATCTGGGTTCTATTCCCAGCACCCACATGGTATCTCACAACTGTTTCTAGCTCTAGTTCCAGGGAATCCAAAGCCTCCTTCTGATCTCCACAAGCACCAGGCATGCACATGATGTACAGACATACACACAGGGAACACACACACACACACACACACACAACACACACTTTTAAAAAAGATAAAGGCCATTTCTTTTAAATTATAACTATCCTAATAAGAAATGACTTACAAGATCAACATCAGAGAAATAAGCCCAGGCCTTGCAGTCAAACTCGTCTTCTGTGGGAGCCATATGATGTTGTACTTTCCAAAAATAAATTTTGGTTTCATTAGGTTTGACAAAGTTTCTTCTAGGTTCTTCTCCTTGTTTCTGATCCTCCTTATAAGAAATGAGGCTAGAATAGAAGGAGTAGGGACGAGAGGCCTGGTTTTTGAAAGTTACCTGAAGAGGAAAAAAAATTCAGAAAGAATAAATTTTTAGAATAATAAAACCCTAAAGAGTTATAAAGTTTTATAACTATATCTCTCTATCTTTTGTTCTTTATCCAATTTTTATTACCTCAGATCTTAAGAGAAATTTATGAGAAAAAATTTAATTCTAATTTTATATGAAAACTATGAAGGTGAAAATTCTTAATTACTTAAAAGTAATTCAAAAGTTAACAGAAAATGTCACTATAACTTCAAGAGTGACTACTTAAGTTTTGCCATTCCAAGATGGATGTATTATCATTTTAAAATTTTATTTATTTTAATCAGTTCTTTGAGAATTCCAAACAATGTATTTTAACTATATTTACCTCCACTTTTCTCCCAGATCAAACCCTACATCCTTATCCAAATGTGTGTCTTCTTTTTAAAAGATTTTCTTTTTTGATTTAAAACCTATGCATTTTTATCATAGAATACATACAAATTAAAATAAATTCCAAGTCAGAAAGAAATGTACCTATAATCCCATAGCTTTAGATGCTTCTATAATTTACTATCAGTCTACTGGAATAAAGTAACTTTGATCTTTTTCTTAAAATGCATCAAAAATTACTTACATTTTACACAAGTTATTGAGAGATGGTTAAATAATTAAATATAAAAATTAACCTATAAAAGAAAATATTTAAAGCTCTTCTGGGTAGAGAGGTATTTTTTGTGAATATAAAGACAATGAAAATACCGAAGAGAAAAGTTTTATGAGTTACTACCTAAAAAAACTTTTATTGAGACAGTAAACTTATGAAAATACTTTCAATTAAAGTTATCACTTGTAATATTTAATATATAAGGTAATATTAATAAAATTATCCCCTCCCAAAAGATAAATTTATAAAGGGCATTAATAGAGAATTCATAGTTTCTGTATAGTACAGTTCTGGACTTTTATCCTAGGAAAAGGAAAACAATTATTTATAAATAGAAAAACAAAGCTGTGTGGGGTTGTTTGACTAGGAATAGTCCCCATAGATTCATGTGTCTGAGTTCTTGGCCCATAGGGGGTGGCACTATTGGGAGGGTAGCCTTGTTGGAGTAGGTGCGGCCTTGCTGGAGGAAGTGTGTCACTGTGGAGGTGGGCACTGAGGTCTTATATGCTCAAGCTAGGGTTAGTGTGGCAGTCTCCTTCTGCTGCCTGTGCATCACAATGTAGAACTCACATATCCTTCTCCAGCATCACGTCTGCCTGCACACTGCCATGTTTCCCACCATGATGATAATGGAGTAAAGCTCTGAAACCGTAAGCCAGTCTCAATTAAATGTTTTCCTTTATAAGAGTTGCCATGTTTGCAGTTGTACAAGGTATAGTTAAATCATATTAGGCATAATTATGACCTGGCTAAATATATAATTCATTAGCAGTTGTATGTGGGATAGTTATATTTAGGCATTATTATGACCTATTATTGTTTTCATTTGGAAATCAATCATAACATAAGGAGATATGATTGTGTGTCAAGTTGACAAAGTGTGAACTTGTGATGGCTAGTTTGGTTGTTAACTTGAATATATCTAAAATGAACTACAATCCAGAAATGGAGGGTACACCTGTGATCTGGATCTTGTGGTGAGAGGATAACATACTTCTGGTCAGAATCTTGAGGCTAGAAGACACAGGCTTTTCATCCAGACCTTGCGGCTGGAAGACACACCTTTAATCAGGGCTACACCTTTTGCTGGAAGCCCATATAAGGACACAGAAGAAGGATAGTTTGGTTCTTTGCTTGCTTGCCCTCACCTTGTCAGCACATTCATTCCTTCACTGGCATTGGAGCCTACCTCTTTGGGATTACAGCACATACAGAAGACCAGCTGGGACACCCAGTCTTTTGGGACTGAATAACTATTAGATTCTTGTACTTTCCATTCACAGCTAGCCATTGTTGGATTAGTTAGACTGTAGCTTATAAGTCATGCCAATAAATTCCCTTTATATATATTAATTCCATAAGTTCTATGACTCTAGAGAACCTTGACTAATACTTTGGGTATGGTGGCATTCACCTTTAATCATAGCACTCAAAAGGTAGAGACAGGAGGATCTCTGTGAGTTTGGGTTCAGTCAAGTCTACATAGTGAGTTTCAGAAGGTAAGCCAAGGTGTAGTGGTTTGAATAAAAAAGGCCACCATAGGCCCATAAAGAGTGGCACTAATAGAAGCTGTAACCTTGTTGGGGGTAGGTGTGGCTTTGATGGAGGAAGTGTGTCAGTAGGAGCTGGACTTTGAAGTTTTAAAAGTCCATGCCAAGACCAGTGTCTCTCTCTTTGCCTGTGGATCAGTATGTAGCTCTCCGCTACCTCTCCAGCACCATGCCTGCTATGCCTGTTGCTAAGTTTCCCCACCATGATGATAATAGACTAAACCTCTGTAAGAAAGCCCAACAATTAAATGCTTTCTTTTATAAAGGTTGCTTTTGTCATGGTATCTTTTCACGGCAATAAAACATTGACTATGACACAAGGCTACATTGTGAGATGGTGTCTTAAAGAAACAAAGGAAAAAGGAAATGATCTCAAAGGTTATTCAAAGTATATATTTAAGTAATCTATGGTCCCATCAATTCATGTGATAGAATATCATGTAGTCATTCTTCTTTGTTTTGTTTTTTGAGATAGAGTCTCTCTATGTTACTCTGACTGTCCTTAAATTCCATATGTAGACAAGACTGAACTCAAACTCATAGAGATCCATCTGCCTCTGTTTCTGATCCTAAGTGTGGGGGTGGGAGGTGGAGGAGGATTAAAGGCATGTGCAACCATGCCCAGATACATGGTCCTTCCTTCTTACTTAAGAAGTATTTGGATGATGTAAAATATTTATTGCATAATACATAATTGAAAAGAGGCAGAATTATATATATTACATATGGTATAATTTCCAATACATAAAGGAGAAAACCAGGCAACAGATGAGGAATATACATCAAAATGAAAATTATAGGATTATTTTCATCTCCTCAATTTTTATGCACTTTAATTTTTTCAGATGGTTAGAACACATTTTTCCCACTGGTGTACATGGTACTATGTTACACAAGGAAATTTTCATACATGTACATATGAACATATTCCTCACACAGTCTTCTTCTATCTTCTCCTTCCTTTTTTCCACTCTCCCATTGGTTACATTTGTTTCCATAGACCATGTGTGCCCAGCCTTTTTACACTGTGACATGATGTTATCTACTAATGTTCACATTGAAGAATGGTACAACTGAGTTTCAAAAACTGCAAAAAATACCCTCCATAATGTTTTAAGTAAGTTTGTGATTTTGTGCTAGGACACACTTATCTATATTTGGTTGCATGTGGGTTTGCAGGCTATAGGTTGAACCTAGACTAGTGGTTCTCAACCTTCCTAATGCTGTGATCCTTTAATATAGTTCCTCATGCTGTGGTGACCCCCAACCATAAAATTATTTTTGTTGCTACTTTATAACTGTAATTTTGCTATAGTTATAAATAATAATGTGAATATCTATGTTTTATGATAGTCTTAGGGGACATGTGAAAGAGTCATTAGACTCCCCAAAGAGGTCTAGACCCACAGGTTGAGTACCACTGGCCTAGACAGTTTAACTTCTAATTTCATGCCATTTTATATGTTATTTTTATAAACAGAAGCAAACCATATATATAGAACTTTTTGTAATTCCATTGTCCTTAACTTACCATAATGTTGTCTTCAACTTCTGCTCTTATATAAGGCCCCAACAACCCCAAATGTTCATTTAGTTCTCCCCGGTATAAGGGTTGACTAAAGGAGCCATCAGTAAATTCCTGAAAAACTACTTTCTTGAACTGAGGTGCATTGCCACTTTGATCCCTGGAGAAAAATAAGAAGAAAAGTATTACTTTGATGGACCCATGAGAAAGGATGCCTCACACTTTTGCTTTCCCTGTATTTAAGATATGCTTGATAAAATTGGTGATAGATGATAAATACAATGGTATAGGGAGGAAAGAAAGAGAAATGAAAGATAATTTTCATAGGCGAAGGAGGTAGCTCACTTAGTAGAGTGCTTGCCTAGCATGCAGGGAGCCCTGGGCTCCATTTCCAATGCAGCATAAACTGGATATGGTGGCTATACCTCTACCACCTAGGAGGCTGAAGCAAAATAATCACTATAAACTTTAAGTCAGCTTGAGCTACACAGAAAATTTGAGAATAGCCTTAGGTACCTGAGACCCTCTAACAGGAAAAAAATAATTAATTTTCAGGTTTCTAGTTTGAACAAATAAATGCATAGTGATGCAGTTTTTCAAGATGGATAATCTTGAGGGGTAGATTTTGGTTTTGGCTATTTAAGACTATATGAACTAAATTGGCAAATGCCAAAAATCTAGAGGTAAGCAGTTCACAAACTTCTATTTCCTGATTTTATTAGATAGCTAAGAAATAATTTTCATGGTTGTGGTGGTTTGAAAATAAATGACACCTTAAGGGAGTGGCACTATTAGGTGTGACCTTGTTGGGATAGGTCTGCCCTTATTGGAGGAAGTGTGTTACTCTTGGGGTGGGCTTTGAGGTCGCATATATGTTTAAGGTATGCCCAGTGTTATAGTTCACTTTCTGTTGCCTGCAGAGCAAGATGCAGAACTCTCAGCTCCTTCTCCAGTACCTTGACTGTATGCATACCACCATGCTTCTCACCATGACAATAATAGACTAAACCTCTGAAACTGTAAGCTAGCTTCAACTAAATATTTTCTTTTATAAAGTTGCCATGGTCATGGTGTTTCTTCACATCAACTGAAACCCTAACCAAAATAATGGCTAACCATTCCATCTCCTTTGAAATATTGTCTTAGGACTTTACTAGTATGTAAGTCCACTAAAAGGATTTTCATATATTTTGTCTATTGCTTCATTCCAGTAGTTGGGACAGTATCTAATACAAGGCACATACTCACAATTTACTGTGGAATGTTGAATAAATGTAGGCCTTAAAAACATAACCTAAATATAAGAAAGCCCACTTTCTATTCTTTGGCTCTCTTTTAAAATTTTAAAAATAACATTTTAAAGTTCTGAACTGAAACATACACATAAATGTCTTCCATTCAGAAAAGCAGATATCTCCCAGAAAACTATATATTCCTTTTTACTCACACAATTACTGTGTGACAATGGTCTTGTACCCTATAAAGATTTGTCACTTGTATTGGTTTAATAAAATGCTGATTGGACAGTAGCCAGGCAGGAAGTATAGGCGGGGCAACCAGAATAGGAGAGTTCTGGGAAGAGGAAAGGCTCAGTCTGCAGTCACCACCCAGACATAGAGAAAGCAAGATGAGAATACCTCACTGATAAAAGGTACAAAGCCATGTGGCTAACACAGATGAGAATTATGGATTAATTTAAGATGTAAGAGTTACTTAATAAGGAGCCTAAGCTATTGGACAATTAGTGTTATAATTAATATAGTTTCTGTGTGATTATTTCAGATCTGAGTGGTGCCAACTTGGGCAACTACATCCACATAAAACCTGAGAGAGCTTGGGAAGTAATTCTAGACACAAAAGAATAGAGTTAAGCACGGCTTCTTGGTAACAGCATTTTCTCAGGTGGACTCTGTTTGCTAGAGGTAAGTGTGTCTCATTTAAGAGAGGTTTCCTGACTCAGTTTTAGCTGCAAAAACCTTGCAGCTCTTTTAAGAGGCTCCCACCAATAAACACTTAAATCGTGTTTATGAATAGCCAACAGCATGCTTCTTGGTGATGACAGGACCTTGAAACTCTGTAGAGTTGTTGTGGAAATAAACATGGCTCCTGCTAGTACCTCTGCCATGAAGCTAGACTCTCAGGAAGCTAAGGAATGGGGTGGATCTAGACATCAAAGCCACAGCTTTAATCCTAGCCATATCGCTTCAATCATATGTTCTTAAAGAAAATGTTCATTTTTGCTTGTTTCTTTAAGTATTTAAGGTGCAACTATGTACATATCCTTGTATTTTTCTTACACTAAGCATTACAATTGAGACATTCATCTATGTTGTAATTTTAGATTATGTACTATCTGTTATTCACAACACTGTTGTATTGTATTCCATTAGATTAACACACTCCAATTATGGGCATATAAATTTAGGACTTATAAATAGTCCTACTATGAACATTCAGGTACATGTCTTTGATGCACAAATTTATGTATTTCCTTTGGTCACACATCCAGGAATTGAATTGCTGGACAGGCATATTTTAGACTTTGTAGATACTGCTACACTGCTTTCTAAATCAGCTGTTATATTTCCCACTTTTAAGAACAATAAAATATGGGAGTTCCATTTACTACAAATCTTCATAAATACTTGACCACATTTTTACATTTTGGTTGTTGCGTAGTAGTGTCTCATTGTAGTTTTATTTTACATTTCCATGATCAATAAGGTGATGTGTTTTTCCATTCTATAGCTAATATCTTCATTCTCTTTGGCATACTTTTTGTTGCACATCATCAATTTCATAATTTTATTCACTTTAATTATTTTAAAAATATTTCTTTTTATTTATGTGCATATATATCTCTGTGTGTATGTTACATGCATATAAGTGTCCATGGAAGCCAGGAGAGGGTTTCAGAACTCTTGGGACTGGAGCCACAGGCAATTATGATCTGTCATTTGGATTCTGGGAACAATACTCAGGTCCTCTGAAAAAGCAGCAAGTGCTCTTAAATGCTGAGCCACCTCTCCAGCTCCAAGTTCATAATTTTAAAACAGTAAAATTGATTTTATATTAGCTAATCTTTTGTGTATCTTGAGTTAATCATTTTTATTTGCCCACCCTGAGATTAATATATCCTGTTTGCTTCTTACATATTTATGGCTTTATCTTTTCATTTAATGGCTTTGTTTCAAGGTAGGATTTCTCCTTATTGCCTCTGATGGAAGCATTTTGATGTACTATGACGTAAGAAGTCAGTTCATTCAAGTCATTTTTCACTTTTAGTGATATCACTTCATTCTGTACACTCCTATTTAGATTAACTGCAGGCTTATAGCCATCTAAGAAGGCAAGTCTATTAGTAATTAATTCAGCATGCAGGTGGGGTGTGAAGAACTTAGTCCACCTCCATGAGTCATCACCAAGTCTCAACCTGATGGAGCAGTTCGTGGTTTTACTACTGTTATGTAGTGTTTTGTAACCTGATTTTATCCCCAGTCATCCTCACCTTTCCATTTCACTATATTTTTATCTTGTCTAATATTTAGTACATTTCAAAACTTTGTTTTGTAAAAACATACTATAATAAACAAGATTCTCTGGTGGATTAGATCTGAATATGAGGGAAAAGAAGAGTCAGGAATTACTTCAAAGTTTGAGGTCTAAATAAATGAAATGAAGGAATGGCCATTGATAACATGATTAGGAGCTGGACTGATGGTGCAGCAGTTCAGACCACTAGTTGCTCTTGCAGAGGACCAAAATTTGGTCCTAGAACCCATATGGTGGCTCACAACTATCTGTAACCCTAGTTCCAAAGGATTGACAACATCTTTTGATCTCTGTGGGCATCAGGCATGCACATATAGACATGCAGGAAAACACTCATACACATAATATAAAATATTTAAAAATTATAATATTATTGATAATACCAATCTAGTGGAGAGGGAGAAACTGACTGTATAAGAGAGAAAAAGAGGAACTTCTAGAGCAGAGGTTCTCAACCCTTACCCATTGGGGGTAACATATCAGATATCCTGCATATCACATATTTATATTATGGTTTATAACAATTTATAACAGTAGCAAAATTACAGTTCTAAAATAACAACAAAATAATTTTATGGTTGGGGGGTCACAATAATATGAGGAACTGCATTAAAGACTCACAGTATTAGGAAGGTTAAGAACCACTGTTCTATAGAAACATTTTTTAAGAAAGGGAAAGGAATGAGATAAAGTCCAAAATTTGTATGGTGGGCTTTATATAGAAGCATAGATGGTCCACTTATTAGCAGTTTTAATGCTTTCTCTAGGGCCTGTATTGTGCATTGGCTGCTCAATTCTGCTACCCTAATGCCCTGAATACCTTGAACTTTTCACTGTACTCCAGTAATACTTGTTTTTGTGCCTCAAAAGCGCTAAATATGTCCCATTCTTAGAGCCTTTGTATTTTTCTCTCTGTCTTTTCTGAGCTCCATCAATTGACCTCATTTTGTTTAGGTCTCAGCTCCCCAAAAGGGATTTCTTTGACTATCAGGGCTGAAGTAACCTACCAGTCATTGTTCTGTATTATTTCTGAAGAGCACCCTTAAAATTATCTTAATTCTTTCTCTCTCTTTTTTTTGTGTTTTGTGTTTTTTTTTTTTTTCAAGACAGAGTTTCTCTGTAGCCCTGGCTGTCCTGGAACTTGCTTTGCAGACCAGGCTGGCCTCAAACTCATAAGACCCTCCTGCCTCCACCTCCCAAGTGCTGAGATTCAAAAAGAACGCACCACCACTGCCAGGCCAATTCTTTCTCTTTTTGTATTTGTGTCTAGATGTATGCACATTTGTGAAGGCCAGGGATCAACCTTGAATGTCATTCCTCAGGAGCCATCCACATTGTTTTCTGAGATGGATGTCTCTCACTGATTCTGGAGCCCATCAATTAGGGCAAGGTGGCTGGCCAGTGGCCCCCTGCAAGACATCTGCCTGATAGTTTCTGCATTTCCAGCACTAGGATTACAAGTATGTGTTTCCACATTCATTTTTAAGATTTATTTTTATTATTTTGAGAATTGTGTGTATGTGCATATGCAGGTATGTACACATGTGTGCATGCATATGGAAATCTGTGCATTTGAGGGTGTGTATCCATGGCAGAAGAGAGTAATAGATCTCTGGGAGCTGAAGTTACAGATATTAGCCACCTGACATGGGTGCTGGAAACTGAACTTGAGTCCTCTGCTGAACTTAGGTCTTTACGTCTTCACGTCATGCACTTTATTGACTAAGCCATCACCCTAGTCCTCCCTTAATTGTTCTTATACTAGTTGTTCTCTCTTGTTCTAAGGGAAGGTAAGCTCTTGCTATGCTGTACTCAGGTGCCTGCAATAGTATCTGTCACACAGTAGGTGTTGTTATATTTGTTGACTGATTGTTCTTATGCCTTTCCTCTAAATTTGCCTGTGCTTTCTCTTCTCCAGCACAACCTCCTTTGGCTCTCTTAAAATCAATTGATTCATTTTTCTTTTGGATTTCCCATATTTTAGAAAACATTTCTACATACACCTTCAACTTCTTTACCATACACTTCACATCTACTTTCAGGGATTTCATTAAAAGATTCCTCTTGCAGCTCATAGGGTTGATGGACAATGACGACTTTTTATAAAACCACTTTAACACCTAGAATATCAAAGGTCACAATAGCATAGGAAAAAAACCAATAGATACAAACCTATTTTGTAGAACATGAGGAGATGTACTCATTCCATAGTCCCAGAGCCGCTCCACAGCTGCGATAAAATAGTGCCGTGTCTTCTGTTGAAAGCTGCGGGGATCCTGCTTTATATCTTCACCATAAATGTCAAAATCCTCATTTGTTTCAACAGTGATAGAATCATAATCAGTTGTTTCTTGCTCTGACTGAAAAGCACTAAGTTCTCTTTGATGGCGTTTCAAGACTGGTGGGTTTTGAGAGCACAATCTTTGAGTCTGATCTTGTTTTACCCAAGAGGCTTCTCTTTGGGGTAAATTTTGTTTCTCATTTGCCACTATTGAATGATTGTTTTCATGAAGGTTCAGAGACAAAATGGTATCCTCTCTCTTAATGGGTATAATTTCTGGTGACTTCTCTTTGGATTTCCACTTATCTTTTGGTATCTGTGAAGTATGATGGTCCAGCAGTTTAGAGGGAGTCTTTTCAGAGCTCTCTCTTGTTCCTTTCAGACTTTCCACATGTCTCTTTGCTTCCTGTGTTTTCTGAAGAAAGACCTCTTTCATGAGACCCAGGTGTCCAGGAGATTCATGGCTAGTTTTTGTAGGCAAAAGTTCTTTTTTATGAATGGAAATTTGAGGAAGCAATTCAACTTTGTCAGATTCTTCAGGCAAGACTGGTTTCAAGAGGACAATGTCTCCAAGTTTCTTATATGTGACTGAGTTTGTATTACTTGTCCCTGGGGAGGCAAATTTTCCTTGACTTATGATCATCTCCCATGGTAAGATGGCTAAAGAAGAGTTATTTCTCTTGGTTTCTTTTAAGAAATGACTACTTTTTTGAACTCTAGAACTTGTTGTCTTAATGTCATAAGTGTAGGATGATGCTAGAACATGAAAAAATTTGTCTTGAAATGGGATTCTCTTGAGATCTGTTGGTAGAAATGCTGAAGTTTTTACAACGTGTGATCCAGAACTATTTTTCTGAGTGGTGCTTTTAATCATTGTAGAATCCAATAAGGGAGACTGAATAATGGACTTTTCCCCTTCTTTATTGTGGTCTATCTGTGTAATAATAGTCTTTGTCAAATAGTTCATTATTTGAGGCCATTGAGTTGAGGCACTATTTACAATTTGTTGCTTTTCAAGCTCTGTTTCTTCTAGTGTGAGTCTGAATTGTCCCAAAGCTCGTTTACTACGTTGAGTAATAATGTTCTTCTGGCTTGGATAGTTCTTTACTGCTTCTCTAGTTTTATTTACCAAGCCTTCTGAATTTGTTTCCTCATCCTCCCTTCTTTTAAAGAAATGGGCCATCTGAATCTCTGCTGTATTTGTTGAGTTGTTTAATGAGCTGATGTCTTGAAGTATTAATACAGGTATCTCTTCATCTAAACTTATATTTTGCCTACTGCCCAGAAAGAAAATGTCTTTCAGGAAGCTCTTAGAACCAGTTGCTATGTGTACCTGAGGCAAAATTACTTTTTCTTCGATTGATGCTTCCTTTTCTATCTCTTCCTGAATGTCTTTTTCTTGATTGTACCTATCATTTTCTTGTATATTAGGCAAGGTGGTAAGAAATATGCTCATGTTGCTTGAAAAAACCCTATGTTTGAGTCCTGTGTCCTTTGTGAATCCATCCTGTTCTAGTATCACTTTTTTCTTCTCTGACAAGAAATTCTGATTTTTCACAGACTTTTCTAACATTAAATATACTAATTGCTTTAGACTAGGTCCTTGCTCAGAGTTCAAGGAGTTATTTACATTGGTTTGCTTCATCCAATTTGCTGATTCTGGCAACAGCATCTTGAAAAATGGCATGATTGTACTTTCTGTATCTTGTGTAACAGAATCTTTATCTTTTTGGTGAAATATTTCTTTATTTTTTGATGAGGCAGTTCTATTTAGCATATGCTTCAGTCTCAAATTTGTAGTATTTTTGCCTGAAAGTGCTCCATCATGAATCAAAGGTGTTAATCCTTGAATTTCACTATTGATTTTTAATACAGTATCTTGCAAGACTGCTGTACTATTCTCAATTGATGCTGGGCTGTCAATGTGAACTTTTCCATTAGTGGTTGAACGATTATATGTCTCATTTGTTTTCATCAAAGAGATATTATCTTTGAATAAAGTATTATCTTTGGCTAACAAAGCAATTCCATAAAATCTTTTCTCTTTGAGTAATCTATCATTCTCTATTGATGATATATTATCTCCCAGTGAACTTTTTTGATTATTTATTAAAGTTGCATCTAACAAGTTGGAATCACTATTTCCTTCACTAATGCTCAGAGGTGCATGAGACCTAATAAAGGGATGTGTTTTTTTACCAAATGCAATGGTGCTTAATTTACTGATAAAGTGTACTGGCATACCTGGAGATTCTGAATAATCTGTCTCTTCAGAAATTGCTGTCCAGTTGTCTGACAGAATTGTTGTGGTCATTAAATTATTTTGCAAACTAGAAACTTGCAAATCAAGTTTCTTCCACTTTACATCTATAGTTGTCTCCAAACTTTTATTTGATCTTAACTGGTGGTCTGGTTCAGGAGTAAATACTATTTTCCCACTTTGATGGTGTTCTGACCTGACTTGGGCCTCTTTAGATGAGTCTTCATCGCTGTCTATTGCATCAAGTGAATGGTCATCAGGAATAGCTTCATAGATGGCCTTTTGGTTATCTAATAAGGATAAACCATGTGGAGTAGGATGACTCTGTCCCAAAAGCATCAACAAGTCACTAGAGGAGACGCTTTGCACTTTAAACATTTCTGCTGTCTCTCCAAACTGAGGCTCAATCTTCTCTATATAATTTTCTAGAATTGTGGTGGCTGTGAATTTCTTTTTCCTAGTGTTAGGATGATTTGAATTTTGGAAAAAGCTTCTGGGTTCAATGACATTGTCATTCACCAACTGTGTTGGAATATCTTCATACATTTCTCCATAATAATCACTAATACTCTTGTCACAACTAGAAACTTTCAGCAAAGCTGTCATACCTCTCTTCCGAAAGTCAGAATTATGACATCCCAAGACCCATAAACCTGAAAATGAGAAAAAAAATAAAACTCTGGTTACTCATAACCCAGGTTCTAGGTAATTTCTGTATTGGGGTTTTTTCTTATTTCTAGACAAATGAAGAAATACTATTCAAGACAATTACATCATAGGTTATTTGGTCAAATCCTCTCCATATATAATAATCCAACAAAGGTGGTAAAAGTCATTATTGCATTGCTGCTACTGTGCTATGAATGTTTCTGATTGATCACAAGAAAGGGATATCAAGGGCTATTGAGAAAGTTCAGTGGGTAAAAATGCTTGCTGACAAGCCTAATGACCTGAGTGCAATTTTTAGAATCCACATAGTAGAAGGAGAGAATTGAGTCCTGCAGTTGGCCTCTTACCTTTACACCTGTGATATGACAAATGTGCCCACACACATACACACACATTAAAGTAACAAATATAATAAAAAACATTTGCAATATTCAATGATGTAACATTTAACTATTTCTAATGCAGATATTCTCAAGAAGTGATTATAGATTTTTTTCCCCAACAAAATAGTGGAGTGCTGATCAGTTATAGAAACCAGGAACAAGGTTTTAACTGAGGTGGAGAAAAATTCCAAGCTGATAATTCAGTCTCAGGTTTAGAAAGAATGATCCCAGAGTTGAGGACATTCAGACTATAATACATATGCTTTCATTCTCTATGGTGTGTACTCACTTGTGCATGCATATGCCATAGTGCATGTTTGTAGGTCAGAGGTCAACTTTTGGTGTCAATGCATGCATTGCCCCCCCCACCTTGTTTAAGATAGGATCTGTCTGTTTTCTTTTGCATATTCCAG
This sequence comes from Ondatra zibethicus, assembly GCA_004026605.1. NCBI lineage: Eukaryota > Metazoa > Chordata > Mammalia > Rodentia > Cricetidae > Ondatra > Ondatra zibethicus. Next base: position 28,670 of record PVIU01021829.1, read on the forward strand.
GTTAGATGGCATCTGTATGCTTCTGAGGATTCTCCTGTCTTAGATCTTACCTTGCTGTAGGAATACTGGGATTATGAATATATGTTATCATGCCTTGCTTTTTCCATGGGTTCTGTCTGGTGATCCGTGTGACAAGTACTTTACTCACTGATTATCTCCCTGATCCAAATTAGCTATTATTTAAGATACTGGATTGAGATGTAAGAACTATTTATAATGTACTTTTTCATTTATATTTAGTTATAGTTGTAATGCAAGAAGATTGCTGTATTACAAAAGTCAGGCAATGTAGTTTAACTAAAGACAAAAGTCTCTACCTCTTCTTCTACTTCTCTCTCATTTTGAGACCGGGCCTGTTTAAGCCCTGGCTGACCTAAAACTCACTATTTAAATCAGGATGGCCTCAAACTCAGAAATCCCCCCCCACCCAGTCTCCTGAATGCTTGATTAAAGGAAGGCATTAACACACCCCACCCTTAACCAAAGCATCTCTAGATTAGTATTCTAAATCCAAGTAAAAAAAATGCATGTCTGTAATCTCAGAGGGTTGGGATGCAGAAACAAGCAGATCCCTATAGTTCATTGGCCATCCCACCTAGTCAATCACTGAACTCCAAGTTCAATGAGAGACTCTGTCTCAAAAAGCAAGGTAGAATTAAGAAGGAAAACATCAGATCTGGAAGACTTATTCTTTGAGTAAGAGTATTCATCTAAGAATGGTTTTATAACTATGGCCTGAAAAGAACATTGTAAACCAGATGCAAAATGAATATTATATGAAATTAAAATAAATTCTAAAAGTTAACAAAACTGGAAAACTAGGAAGGAAAACAGTAAAAAAAAAAAAAACCAAACCAATAGAACAAACAAAAACATTACATGAGAAAAGGATCAGAATAAGTACTTAAATAGATAGACAAGTGATGTGGGATGTCCTTCTGTATATGTGTTGCTTTTATTGGTTGATGAATAAAGCTGTTTCGGCCAATGACTTAGCAGAGTAAAACCAGGTGGGAAATCTGAACAGAGAGATAATAGAGAGAGTAGGTGGAGTCACAGAGGTACCAAGTAGCTGCTGAAGGAGAAAGATGCCAGAACATTACTGGTAAGCAACAGCCCCGTGGCAATACATAGATTAATAGAAATGTGTTAATTTAAGATGTAAGAGCTATCTAGGAATATGCCTGAGCCATTGGCCAAACAGTATTGTAATTAATATAGTTTCTGTGTGATCATTTGTGTCTAGGTAGCCGGGAAATGAAATCTCTGTCTGCAAATAATGCCCATTGTGGGACAAGAATTTCCCCATAAAGTCTGACAAAGCTTTTTAAAAATAGATTCTGGACAAAAAAGAACAGAGTCAAGCAAGGCTTCTTGGTAGCAGTACTGTCTCGGGTGGGTAAGCTAGAGGCAAGCAAATGTGTGACTCCTTTAAAAGGAGCTGACTCAGCGTTAATGGCAAAAACTTTACAGCTCTTTTAAGAGGCTCTGCTACTGAACACTTAAATGGTGTTTATTGTCAGGCAGGCTTCATGGTGATGACATGGACCTTAAAACTCCACAGAGTTATGGCAATAAACATGGCTCTTGCCAGTACCTCTACCATGAAGTTAGACTCCCAGAAGCTAAGGAATGGGACAGAGTCAACAGCCAAAGCTGCAACCTTAATTCTAGCCATGCTGTTTAACAGATTAAAGATTCATGACCTCAAAAAAAGATAGAGATATACAGTAAAGACAGACTCAAATTAAAAACAAAAACTTCTAAACAGTTTACAATATATTTAAAAATATACATAGGCTCGGGAAAAAAGAAAAAGGATAGAAAAAGTAGATGAGTTAGGAAGTTAGGACCGTGAGGGGCTGGTCCACCTACTGAGACAGTGTGCCTGAACTAATGGGAGCACACCAATCCACCTGGCCTGGGACTGAATGAGCATATGATCAAACCAGACTCTCTGAATGTGGCGGCGAAAGTTGGCAGATGGAGAACCCACAAACAATGACACCAGGACCTATCTCTTCTGC
>PVIU01021830.1:0-30695 GCA_004026605.1 Ondatra zibethicus
CACAGAACCTCCTGGAAATTGGAAGCAAACAGGATCATCAAGCAAAAGTTGGAAGCCAGGGGCGGGGATAGAGGTGGGAGAAATTTCATCCGATGAATGGAGATAGAGACAGAGACCCACATTCACATCAGAGCAATGGATTGAGCCCCCAAGGTGCAGGTGAAGAGCAGAAGGTAGGAGAAGATGAGTTAGGAAGTTAGGACAGTGAGGGGCTGGTCCACCTACTGAAACAGTGTGCCTGAACTAATGGGAGCACACCAATCCACCTGGCCTGGGACTGAATGAGCATATGAAGGGTAATTTCTTTATTTTCATTTATTTGTTAACAAATTAAAAGTGTAAACATTATTGAGATATTTAAACATATTTATTCATAATAATTGCAAGTCTGTATAGTCTCTCTTATATAGTTTATTTAACTTTTTATATACATATTTTAAAGTTTTATCCTTTATATTATTTTGAAAATAAATGGTGTATACTTGATTTTGTAACCAATAGGTACTAAGAGATCATTTCTGATATTTCTGGAAAACTTTATATCAATCAATCTTTATTGATTTTCTGTCATTAGCCCAATAATTTCATATATTCTCAAAGTTATTAAATTTAAGTATATTAATACATATTCAATATGAATATGAACACTCAAATTTCAAGAACACTTAACTATTGCATATCAGAGTTCATTGCTAACTCTACAGGCTTCTGATATTATCATAGGACAAAGAAGCATTGGATGTAAAGCAGTGAGAGTCATAAAATTAATATATTCATCTAGTTTATTTAAAATATAAATATTGCCTAAAGCCAATATAATAGGTAGGCACATAAATTATAATTATTCACTCAAATTTGCATCTGATTGAAAGGAACAAATATAAACAGAAGACAAATATAAACAAAACAGAAAAATCTTTAAAGCCTATTTTCAAATAAATTTGTGCTATTATACCTTTTTTCTTTCCAGGCATTTATCTATTTTACCATGTTATTTGTTATTATATTAATAATTACTATTGCTCATGTTTGTGTCTTTTTTCCATGTCTTAATTCTCTTTATCTGCATTTCCACATTTTTATAATTTCAAGATTATCTTATTATTCTGTATATAATTGCTTTTGTAAAGCAAATTTTTGAAAATGTTGATAAATGATTTTATTTTGTGGTTATTATTTTTGATAGAGTATCCATGCTTGATAATCAAACTAAATGTCATTCTTATTTTCTCAAATGAAATTATCCTTCAGGGATTCTAACATGTCTTCCTTCTTGTATCAATTTGTTTGTGTTGGCGCAATTAGCAGCAGGTTATAAGATTAATCAAACATTTCTCCATCTAGATTATTTACACACCCATACAAACATATTATAAAATATGTTTGAAAATAAAAACCCTTTGGAAGATCAAGAGAGTGTGTGAGTACTTAACTTAATTTGTTCTAGATTTGGCTAATACTAGATAATATTTTGAGCAAATAAAGCATTTCTTATTTTATATTCAGTTAGGGATTTGCATTGCTGTTTTCTTCTAAAGATTACCCTTCATTCTTTTCTAAACTCTATTAAGTCTAGCTTCTAATCAGAAAAAAAATAAATCAAACACACCAAATACGGGAGCTACAAACATTCCCATTCATAGGTATTATAAAATCTTTTTTCAAAGCCAACAATTTTCTTAACAGATTTTAAAACAAACTACGCTCCGTAAGGAGTCATTAAGTATGCCTTCTTTTTCCTGCTTAGAAAGTAAAGAAAAATCTCCTCCCAGTAAGTACTATTGAGAGTCATAACCGTATGGCAGTTGGTTTCATTAAAAATAACTATAATACCTATTTCTTCTTGATTACAGATGCCCAAGCAATTACAAATTACTATAACACAAATATTTATGAGAGCAAGAAACACTTATTTTTATTCTGAAAGTACAAAAATAACATAAAATTTTTATTGAGCTAAACAATTATTTTTCTTTCTTTAGTATAACTTTAATTTTTCTGTTTTGATGAAGTTAACATCCTTAGGAACACTTCATATATGCTTATTATATGTTCATGGGATTGTCTGTATTAACTGTTTCTTTTATTTGTAAAAAATGTAAATGTCACATTCTTAGTGGGCATTTGAATTATATAGCACAAAATCCTTTCAAAGTATTTTATGGAAACTATTAAATTGTGATAATTTCTCATATAAAATAATTATTTTTTAATATATGAATAACTGTATCATATGCAATTTTTACCTATTTAAATAAAATATATTTTTCTGCCATACAGTTGATATAAATGCATATGTAACCTTCTTAGTAACAGTGATTGAAACTTGTGTTTCTTTACAATGTATGTTATTCACCATTTCAAATAATATTTTAAAAACTTTCTAAGCAGCTTGGAATTAAATTGGTAGGTGATTATAGTATTCTTTATATTTTAACTACAATTGGCAACTGTACATTTTTATAATGGTTCTGACTTAAAAATTTATCTTAGAAAAACAAAGATATCCTTATATTTCACTGAAAGATATGACACAACTTGAGTGTGAAAATTAGCTTTACTTAAATTTACTAAAATATGTAATTGATAATATTTTTATAATACTGAACTCAATTATAACACTTTTATAAACAATTATTAAATATTTTCAAGATTTTTATCACTTTTTCTTTAAAAATATTTGGAATATTTAAAATTCATTAAACATGCACACTTTGAAGTTATAGTAATATAGTGGTTAACATAGAAAATAAATACACTCTGTCTAAAATATAAAATATATAAAAGCACAAATCATCTTTATTTCTTCTATTTCATCATTTTCTAGATGTAATAAGAATAGATGTTCTTTAATTTCAGAGGAAAAAACATAGGGATATTGAAACATCTTAATCATCAGAATATAATAAGTATTTTGAGAAAGCTTGGAATATGTGATATAGTTCATGGATCACATTCAGCAGAAATCACTTTTTTCTTGGATTTTATTACAGATTATTTTTACAATGTCTACATGTACAGATTAACATTAACCAATGGTATGTAATTAGACATAATGTGTAATTAGACATACCTATATTCTCAACACTTATGAGTCAACCTAAAATGCCTGATAAAATTAAGACTTGCCTGTCAGCCTGGGTAAGGCAGGTCGAGACCCTGTGCCCAAACCAGTAGGAAACAATTTCCAGAATACTAATTGTGGAATGTGAGTACTGAAAACCAAAATGTGTCGCCTGACCTCCATACTCGCTGTGGCACAGGTAGGAACATTTAAACATAAAATTAAAATGGAGTTAGTATATGTTTATGAAAAGGAAAAAAGTTTTCTAGTATGACATTATATCATTGTGTATATATATATGTTTGTGTATACATATATATTGAGAAATATTCTCATATGGGTTTCACATACACATATATTGTTAAACACATATATATGTACACATGTACATTTCTATATTATGAAGAATGTATTAAGAAAAATGAAGAAATATTTAAAAAAATGAGTGGCTAGTGCTGTCTGGATGACTGACCTCCAGTAGCACAGGGCTTTGACATGAATTCATTAGTCCTCAAAGCTAGACTTTTCTTTCTGAGGGAGATTGGGGAAAAAGGCACTTAAAAACTCTCTTCATGGTTTCTTTCTTTATTTTCTCTCTTTCTTTATTCTCTCTCTCTCTTATTTTTTTCTCATGTTTTTCCATAGGGTTTCCACCCCAACAGAATCTTCCAGGCAATTCAAGAGTCAAAATAGTTCCATTCCATTTCTCAAGTGAATGATTATAGGTAAAAAAAAATGTTTTTCATCTCCCTCTCATTATTAAGTATTTTATGTATTATAGGTTAAAAACAGATTATCCCAAAAGCCCACATACATTCATGGCCAATCAACTTGTTATAGATTAACCATCTGGGTAAGCAAGGTTTTCTTGTCAGGCCTTTTACTGTCAGGCTGCATTTTGCAGTTACAAAGAAAGGGGTCAATTACTCAATTACTTATTTTGAGAGGTGATCTCATAAAAAATAACAAATCTAAACTTTCATATATGAAAAAGAATCAGTTAGGTCTACTATAAATCTTTAGCATATATATCCATTCATTAATAATTTTTGTTGTTGTTGTTTTATAACAAGAGATTGAGGGTAGAAATGGAGTATAAGTATAATGGTATAAAAAGTTACTCATCACCTTTACTCATCAATCAAACCTAACAAGGAGAGTACATCAGCCATTAATGTACTTTGGGCTGCTTTATTTTTGTTCCCTCACCTTAAAGAGGATCACATTCAACTATGTGACTCTCTAAAACTTTTAGATTGTTTTCTTAGATTTGTCACCTTGAAGCTATTTAATAAAAACATCCTAGTCCAACTTTGCTAATTTCAAAGATTTGTTTCAGCAGTGATGCACTCTGAGACCTTTGAACATATCTCCCAAAGTTAAGGTGCAAAGAATTTAAACTAGCTGGGCTATTGGATTCAAATGTAAATCATTAACTTGAGCTACAATCCATGCAGCTCCTTAGGTGAGACACAGAGACCCTGGCTGTGAAACATAGCCTTGTATTTATTTTATTCACCAAAATTCTGAATAAGATATTATTTTTATTATCAAATTAGATAGCACAGCATAGGGAGGCATCATCTTCTTGATAATCCGCAGGTAAAAATACTCAGGATAACGGGGTGTTTCCAAGAGATAAACACATTATATTACAGAGAGTGAAGATTTCCCCATGTCCACTCATGTAGTATGAGGCGAGGGCTGCTTGTCATCCAGCTGCCATGCTAGTTTATGCCCAAAATAATCACATAGAAATTGAATTAATTAAATCACTCCCTGGCCCATTATTTCTAGCCTCTTATTGGCTAACTCTCACATCTTGATTTAACCCATTTCTACCAACCTGTGTAACATCATGAGGTCTGGGCTTACTGGGAAAGATTCTAACCAGCGTCAGTCTCAGGCAGGAGCTTCATGGCATCTGCCCGACTCTGCTCTTCTTCCCAGCATTCAGTTCTATCTACTCTGCCTACCTAAGTGCTGCCCTCTCAAAAGGACAAGGTATTTCTTTATTCAACCAATGAAAGCAACACATAGACAGAAGAACCTCCTACACCATACTCACACAATGAAATATATCAAAAAGAGAGTTCCAGCAAACATGTAAAGGCACAGCAGAAGCAAAAGACAATCTAGTGTCTGCAGTTCCATGACCTTGATTCCCTTCTTGTGGTAGACAACTGAAACTTCAATTGCAACTTGCCATTCCTCTGGCATGGCCAGTGGCAAGTGAGACTATTGAATTTAGTGCTTAGTAATGATGTAAAAAGAATATATCAATTTTGAAGGGTGAAATTATGGTTTTTTTTCTCAGGGGCGTCAAATGGAAGTACATGGAGGTATATATGATCATACTTATTTGTATACATATATTAAGTTATCTTCAAGTGTCTTTCAGCCATTGAGATTCTTCTTTTGAGGTCTGCGAAGAACTGTATTGGGATTTAAATTCTTAAAAAGAATAAATTAAATAAATAAGAAGAAATAAATTAAAAGAATTTTGGTTATGTGGAAGAATTTAACTTGCCTTTAGTTTTTGCTATTTCTCTTGGTATTCTCTTAATATGTGGTTGAATTTAAGATCTGTTCCATGAGAGGTAACATCTCCAATACTGATGGGGTGACCAAGAACCTGAGACTAGATAGGCCAGAGACCTAGGGGAAAATCAAATACTACTGTTCCTCTTTAATATAGTAATAAAAATAAGTCAGTAGTTGTCAGATTAATTCTAGTCCATTTAGCAGTATAATAATGATTAGTTCTTCCACATATCCTATGACCTATCTAGAATTATACTATCGGCTGTATGAAAGGTATGGGTTTCATCTTACAGAGTGGATCTTAAATCCAATCTGAAAGTGTTTGGTTGCTTCTATGCTTTTTGTTCAACTATTGCACCAGTGAACATATCTTTTCAGATCAGTCACTAATTTATCTCAGAGGATTCATCTCCAGCAAGACTGATGATTACCTTTACTTTAAAAGAGAATGCATAGATTTTCCTGGCATTGTAAAAACTAGCCGGTGAGAAGAAAAATTTCTTATCAATACCAGCTTGCTACCTCCATTTTCAATGACTCAAGTATGCTGTACCTTCAACAATAAGGTTTTACCATCAAATTTTAGAAGATAACTGAGACTCCTGGCAATACCTGTAATGTTTGAGGTTCTATGAAACTCACATTTGGATTAATCAACTAACACTACTCTTAGACCTGAAAGTGGACTTAAAAATAATTTTAAAAAATAAAGCAACGGAAAAGTGAGAAACGAAGCATCTCAGTAAATGCATACCAACATTTTGCCCTTTCAGATTATTACTGAAATTCCCAAAGACTGCTCTTTATATCTAGAGTCTTCACTGTTGAGTTCAGAGGAGACTTCCATTTTATGAAAAATATTGTAATACATTTTTTTACAGATTATAAGTTTTTACTAGTTACTACTAATGTTTTAATTGTAATGATGTTTTCTGATATTATTGACTTCTAACCCAGGTTAGCTGTGACTTTTGTGTCAGAGAATCATTTCCTTTAACTCCATGAGTTACATATCTTAGTTGGTTTTTTACCATCTCTTAAATGTATATATGTTTCGTCTTCTTCACAACTTGGTCTGTTTACGCTAAAGACACAATTAAATTATAATTCTTCAGTAACTGCTAAAGCATTTAACTTGTATGGAATATGGTTTAGATTGCTGGAAAAAGTATTCTAATAAGAATAAAAGCTGTCCAGTTGCAAAAAGTAATATGTATTTATATTATGAATACTATATATTTTAATATATTTATTATCTTTTAGATTAAATGTTAAATTTAGAATAACAGAAGGAAAAAGAAGAAATGATCTCTTAAATAGTCCAAGTAATTGTAAAATTTTATTTGCACAAAATGCATATATAATTTGTGTGTAATTTCTATGTGATAATTTTAATATCAGTTTGAAAATATACTTAGAATTTTATTATTTAAAAATGTTTATGGTGAAATGCTTTACTTTGATCAGTTTTACTGATACATAAGAGACCGTAATAAATGATAATCATGATGTTTGATACATTCCCTCCTTAAATAATCCTCAGCTATAGATGATAACTGTCGTGATACCATATTAATTGAAATATTTTGACTTTTACCAGGATCAATCAAAAAGCAGAAAATATGAATTTCAGAAAAACGTTTTTATATACCACTTAGTCATTCTCTACTCTGTAGTAGCTAAGGTCCACATTCTACAATATTCAGAAAGAATGCAAACAATAACAATACTAGGTCAATATCACATGTAATAAAGAAAGCTATCATGAAAACTTCAAGCCAAGCAGTGGTGGTGCAAACCTTTAATCCCAGCACTTAGGAGGCAAAGGCAGGAGGATCTCTGTGAGTTTTAAGCCAGCCTAGTCCACAAGAGCTAGTTCTAGGACAGGCTGCAAAGCTCCAATGAAACCCTGTCTTTTAAAACCAAAACAAACAAACAAAAACAAAAGAAAAAAGAAAACTTTAATTATTCAAGTAAACGAATGCCTACAGAAGATTTATTCACATCAGACTCCCAATTAGACAATTTTTTTTTCATACAAATGGATGCATAAATGAGACTTCAACAGTGCCGGCTTTAATGACCATGTTGACAAGGAAGTTGGAAAATGTCTCAGGTTTCTACCCTTAAACAAAAACCTATACACAGTTCATGAATGACAGGAGAGAAAGAATTAGTCTCCTTCAGGGATGAGTCCTTACTGTTTTTCCAATACAGAGTGGTCAGTCTTGAAACAATATACATGCATAGTACAAAGCCAGACTCAGTAAGCAGTGTGTGTGTGTGTATACATACATATATAAGTATATATATAAATTTTTAAAGAACAATAATTCTAGAAAAATAGGCTATCAAATTGAACTTGAAGGTTATTGGGGAGGAATTTCTGAGAGGGTTAATGTGGGACTGCGGCATAGAAAGAGAGGAGGAAACTGGTATAATTCCATTTCAATTAAATCCTTAAATTTTTATTTAGTATTTGTTTTTATATTTGTTCATATTTTCATTAGTGCTGTTGTTGCCAATAAAGCTTAAACCTCTCACATAAGAGATAAGTACAACTCTACTAATAAGGTGCAACTCCATCTCTGAAATTATTCTTATTACAATTTCAAGTTTAATATATGCTGAGTTTATAATCTATTTATTTTAGCTGACAATGATTATAACTCTTTATTACACTTTTTCTTTATAATTGAAATAACATTTGAATTCTCAATTGTATATAAATATATTGCATTTTAAGAAAAAGCTATAATAACAAATACTATTCTATGACAATTTCAATATCAATAATTGGGTTTATATTTTAAATTATTTGAAAAAATTATATTATGTAAATTTTTAACCTTGTTTTTAAACTTTTTAATGATTCTATGTGAATTTCAGATCAGGCATCTTAATCCTAATCATCTGCCTGTCTCTTCAAATCCATTCTCTGCTGTTACAAGTTCCCCACTCCCCAAAATGAAATAAATATTAAAGGAAATGAAGACAAAATCATAAACAAAAACAATCAGAGAAATATCATCTGGAATCTGTAGTATGAGAGAGAGGGTCATATATTTTAACCTTTAGTCTTTACCCATATATCTGTACTTATAAGTGTTCATTGTAATGACTCATTGGTCTGGTTTGAGACCTCTGGCTTCTACTTCACCCTATACAATGGGCCTTCACTGGGACTCTTCTTGAATATTCTGTTGCCTTGTGTCAGGGAGATCCTGTAGCTTTGGATCTGCAGGCCTGAACCTTTCATATGCTCCAGCAGTTCATAGATGGGGTGGATGCTGGGGTGGGCTAACACTTAGCTCTTGTGCTGGGTTGATCAGCCTGTCAGCTTTCCCTAATCTTCACCACCAGGGTGCGCTCTCCAAACTGCCCCAGTTAGCTTATCCACGGCAGTAGACAGCAAGGAGCATTTCAGGAGAAAGAAAAGAAAAGAAAGTCCCTTTCTTGCCCTAAGGGACGACTCCTGCACACCACCATCAGAGCCAATTCTACTCTTTTGCCAAGGTGAGGTGCAGGGCCATCTCTCCTGATAACCTCATTTATGCTAAGATCCACTGTCCCAAGTGTTACACTCAGTGAGGGACATTAAATTTCAGGAGTTCAGGACCAGCTCTGCTCCACCATAAGACAGATGAGGGGTGGGACCAGATCTCCCATACATGTCCACGGTGCCAAATTAACTGTACCACGGTCAACAGGGTAAGTTCTATTGTGCTGCCCAGATGAGGTGCAAGGCCTGTTCTCCTGGGTGCTGAAGATCATAAGCGACAGGGGCAGTTCTCATAACACCTTAACAAGCTTTCCTGCCAGCAGTAGCTGGAGAAGGGGAAAGGGTTTACTATCTCCCACTCTTACGCCTTTCAGGACCCCTTGCCTGCAGCCCTCTCAATGGGGTCAGCTCTACTGTGCTGCAAAGGCAAGGTGCAGGGCCCATTTTCTGCAGCGCTGAAGTTAGTGAGAGGTAGGACCAGTTTCTTCTTAGTGCTGCAGTCAGTGAGTGTGGGGCCAGCTCTGCAGTCTTATCCTCACTGTCGTCCGTTGAAACAGGAGCCGTGGACATCAACACAGACTGAGACTGCAGCAATGCAATGGACCCAGACATGGCCCTTTGCAGCAGTCTAGGCCTGGAAGACACCCTGGCCCTGGATGGTAGCACGGATTCCTCAGGTCGGTGTGGCCACAGCATCTCCATGGCCCTCCAACACTAACATATCCCTAGGTGAGAGCTCAGGCACCTGTGTGATGTCTGAGTGTCCCTCGGTGGCAACATGAACCATGGTTATCAAAACTGACCTTAACTGCAATTGAATCATGAATCCAGACATGTTCCTTGACAGCAGCCTAGGTCAGGATGTCACCATGGCCCTAGGTGACAGTGCAGGTCACTCAGATAGTTATGGACCCTTCAGCTGTGTGACCCTCAAAAACATGGCCCCAGGCAGTGGCTCAGTTCCTTTGTATCTAAATGGCACTTAGTGGCAACAGGAGCATCTGACATTAATGCAGACCCAGAAATGGCCCTGGCTGCACCTTGGCCAATGTGATGCCTTGGCCCAAGGTGGAATCGCATGTCACCCAGATCTGTGTGACTTCCACAATAAGGCAGCCCTCAGACACAAACCTGTAAACAAGTGGAGGGTCAGAACCTATATGTTTGTGTGGCCTTTGGAGACAATAAAGGCCATTGTCATCAACACAGATCAGGGCTGCAGTAGGATAGAGACATGGTCAATTATTATTGTGACCCTAGCTGACATCACAGCTCACCTGAATTAGCATGACCCCAATGACAGGAGTGTGGCACTCAAATACCAATATGTCCCCAGGTGGCAGCCCAGACCCTGGGCATCCGCTTGTTCTTTAATTGTAACAGAAACCATAGATATCAATGCACAACTTAGCTGCCCTAGTGTCATGGACCTAGACATGGCCTATTTTTTAAACTCTTTATTTCTATGTGGGATTTTGGACATTTTCTTAAGCAGTATAAAAAGGATTCACAAGTCCAGGCAATGATCCTGAACTTCATATAAATTGAGTGTCCTGGTATATGCCTTTAAAACAAACTCAAACAAAGGGTGGAGGCTAGAGGTTCAACAGTCCTGTCATTCTTGTTGATTTGGTGAGCTTGAAGTCAGCCTAAGCTAGGCAAACATCTATTATACAAGAACAAACAACAAAGAAAAAAACAAATAGGTTACATTTCTGATATTCTTCTGATTGAATTAATCAATTATGAGTTATCTTTTTAGTAAGTCAGCAATAAAAAACATTTCAGAGGAGTTAACAAATTGGGGAAACTCTTATTCAAGTGTATATTGAAAAAGACATTAAACAACAACAGATGCTTTGACAAGTGAATAATACAAAGTAAATAAGGAAGTTACCTTAGTTGAAATATAAGTTTCATTCTGGATAATTGGACATGACATTGTCATGCCAGATTTAGCAAGAATATAAGCTTAAAAGTGCAATTTAGATTTCATATTTATAGCATCACTTTATGTTTCTGAAGTATCATGTCTATATTATGTGGTGGTAGCAACATCCTAAGACTTCCCCAATAACTGCATTATAAGACCTGAATGAGGAAGGCACATACTCATTTTTTTTAATTTCAATTTTATCACTTGGTGTACTTAATCTTTACCACTTCCTTTCCATCTTATCTCCCATCATCCTTTGTCCTGTTTTCTGCATCCCAGGTTGGTCAAAATACCTGGTTTATAAAATATTTCTTTTCAAATACTCAGAAATACATTAAATGGCATGGTGGATCCTAAATTCCTAAATTCATTACTAACCATTGGCTATACTCTAATTGAACTACATGGATAAAACAAAACATCCAGGTATGCATATACCAATACCAATGCTTTTATTGAGATAACATCCAGGGAATAAAGATCTTCTTTTCATTATTATTGACTTGCATGTTGGAGGACAGCTTTATTTTCATCCAAATATCATTATTACCATGTGTGTTTATTTCTTAAAGTAGTAGAGCAGGAAAAATGATGTAAATTGTGGCTTCTGATATGTATGATCAACTTACTTCTCACTGAATCAAGCTTTTTTATTCCCTAGCATTGTTTACTTTATGGGGATGTTCACTCAGGATCCTTTCTTTATTTGTTGTTTCACATTTAGAGAGAAAAAAATTCCCCAGTGCACTCTCCTTTTGATACTGTTCTACCAAATTGTCTACCCTTCATTTGCAGCGTCCACAATTCTTAAGCAGATGGTATAAAGTGGCTAAACATGTGTTTGTGGAGAGAACATAAAGAAGGCTGTCACTTGGCTTACGTCCTTTTCATTACTAAAATTTTGCTATTGATGATTAACAAGGGACTGCTTGATGGCTTAACAAGACTTGCACATTTTGGTCTTCTAATACACAGAAATGAATTTTTCCATGCATAGCTGTGTAAGTACTTTTGATGATTTTAATTTTGATTTATTATTTTTTAATTTAATTGATTTTATTGTGCTACTAAATTCCCAGGAATTTTCTTACTTTTTAGGTTATTGTCGTCTACATTTTCCCCTTTGCTTCTCTGCTTTCTGACTTTATAAATATGCATGTATGTATATATGTATTACAGTGATAATAAATTACTTGCTTTTAATTTCACTGATTTATCTTGCTAATTGCATAATTTTGTAAGATATAACTGAGGAATGTGGTTTTCTTTATTTGTGTAAAAGTTAATATGACACAGGGAGTTGTCAGAATTAGGAAGCTGAGGGCAGTAGATATACATGGAGTGACAGAGTACATGACTTAAAGTTCATGCCTTACTGCTGGAATTAAGTAAATATAAAATGATGAGGGGAAGTGAACATTTATATTCTCAGATAGTACTTTAGTTACTTCTATAGTGGCTTTGACAAAATTTCTCATAGTTTGAGATTATATTCCATAATGTTAGGGAAAGCACAGCATCAGATTCAGGGAGATACTGGTTTACATTGTATTTTAGGTCACGCAGCAGACAGAGAAATAGTCAAAGACTGATATGATGCTTTCTGTCCCTTCTGAATTCAATGCAGATGATAGCAAAGGAAATAGTATCCCTCACATTTAGGTTAGATCTTTACAACTTAACCTAATCTAGAAACATAGAAAGTTTTGAATCCAGAGTGACTACACATCCCACTGGCTGACATTCAAAATTAACCCAAACAACTCCAACCTTTTTAAAAATTGACTCCTAATCATATAACTTTTAACCATAATCATTTTCCCCATAGGCTCTTAGCTTTCTAACAATGCAAAAATACATTGTCTATAACCTCAGTCTTCACGGTCCTTAACAGTCCCACTACTGATCAAAAATTTAATTAAATAATCTCCTGTAAGAGCCAGGAGATCTATTAACTGTGAGTTCATAGACCACAAAAGACAAATCACAGACATCTAACTTTAAAAAATATAGTAGCAGAGAGTAAACAGAAGGAATAGTGGAATAATGATGAAAAAATAAAGGCCCATACAATATCAAAACTAAGTAGTGTAAACTTTAAATTTAAAAATCTAATATCCAGTGTCTGGGTTTATACTTGGATAATCTGTGTTTTGTAAGATTTGGATAGCCATCTCCTCATCTTCATATCTTCATGAAGTTGTCTGTCATGACATTTTTTTTTGCAACTATTTGTCCCAGAAGTGATCTGTCATTAGAGGTTTTCTCCATGAACAGACCCCACATAACCCATTCAGTCATTTAGTTTTCAAACTTGCCTTGTATAAGTTCCTTAACTGTACTAGAAACACTAGCCTAAAAGAGATTTTGTTGAGCAGGAAACTTTCAGTTACATGATGAGTTTTTCCTTCTCCTTGGGAAGATATTTTCATTTGCACCAGGTGGAGGGATCAGTGGGCAGAATATTTTATGCATATTACTTGACAATCTACTATTTGCTTAACATTCTAGTATTTCAACTGTCAGGGAAATGAACAAAAAAGTTCCCTTTACAGCATTCTAGGCTTTTTATTCTCCAAAATTCTAGTCTTCCACATTCCTTCTACAAACATGTCTTAAGGTCTTTTGAAGCACATGCTAGGTTTATCACTGTAGTGGCATTACTCTTTGATGTGAATACCATTGGTTATTAAAGAATCTGCCTTGGCCTGTGATAGGGTAGAGTATATATGGGAAACACCAAACTGAATGCTGGGAAAAAGAAGGCAGAGTCAGGAGACGCCATGTAGCCCCACTGGAGAGAGACTCTTGGGATGGAACTTTACCTGGTAAGCCACAACCACATGGTGTTATACAAATTATAGAGATTGATTAAATTCGGATGTAAGAGCTAGCTGATAAGAAACTAGAGCTAATAGGCCAAGCACTGTTGCAATTAATACAGTTTCTGAGTGATTATTTTGGTTCTGTGCAGTCAGGAACAAACAAGCAGCCTCCTACTACAACTCTTGGTATTTATTATACACATTAGATGTTTTTATCATTACTATAATATGATTCACTATAAAAGTACGTTAATGGAAGAGGAGCTCATTTCAACTCTAAGTGTTCAAGGAGACACAATTCATCATCACCGTGTAGGAAAGCATTGAACAGAAGCATGAAGCAGCTGTTCTCATAGAGATCAAAGATAGTAAGCAGAGATAGATGATTGTTTCTTGCTAGTTCATTTTTATTTTAAGACTCCATCCCATGGAATGTTGCCACCTGTATTTACAGTTTGTCCTCTCACTACAATAAAGTAATCTAGTAACTTTGTGTAAAACATTTTCAGAAGTTTATTTCCACAATGTTCAAAATTCCAAAAATTTAGCAATCAAGATTGTCATTTCTCTACTGGAGGATTATTGGTAACAATTAATTTAATTACTACATTTAATTTTTAAACAAATTTAAATACTATAGCATAAAAATATTGAACCCAAAATTTTAAAATGACTCATTCTCTACTTATTGTACTTCTCTTTTCTAAGTATGGTTTATAGGGAATACTTATGTTTGATGATCTATTACCTATTGTATTTTCATCCTGAATATATATAGTTCATAAACTGTGAGTCCAAAGTATTTATTTACTTCTTCATATTATCATAGCTCAGTTGCTAATCCTTCTACATTTAACATGTAAGTGAACAAGAAAAATGTCAGAGAACATTATATTTGAATATTAAATGGACAATATACTAAAGTACAACATGAGAAAGTATTTTAAATAAATTATTAATAAAATATGGCAGGCATTATTTGTTTAAATGAATTTATTTTAATTGGCTGTTCTGTGTTGAATGAAAATTAATAACATAAACATAAATTTATCATTGACATAATGTACTCAATTAAATTATTTTCTAAATTTTTCTTTTCAAATTGATATTCATCTCACTCATTAATGTGAAAAATATTTCACATTATTTTCTCCATCTTCATAGTAATCACACTTAAAATACAGTTCTGTTCTTTGATAGTCATTCATATTTTTTTGTGCTTTCTCTTTAATTTACATTGAATAATTAGGACATATAAAACCTTTCTTCCTGTTTTTTTCAGATGTTATGTTCACACAGTACATTATCTTTTCTTATTAACCTTTGTTTTACTGTGTGAAACTCCATCTCTAAGGGATGCATGGTTTTTAATATCTATATCCAATTTTACTGTAGGTGAGGGCTTTTCATTTCTTGGCAAATACTAAACTGTCTCTGTTGCTGTAATTTCACATCACGACAGTCAATTTAATAATGTTTGCCTAACTGTTATATTCTTTCTATTGCATGCCGATATGTTTGTTTTGATTGTCTGATGAGGTTGCTATGTAGTTATGTTTCAAGTATAAATCAATTGTTTCTAATCATTCTTGCACTCCGACAATAAACACCAGGTTATGCTTTATTATTATTATTATTATGATGATGATGATGATGATGATGTTTTTTAAGACATGGTTTCTTAGTATAACCATTGCTGTTCTGGAACTTTCTCTAAACCAGAATGCACTTTAACTCACAGAGATCCGCCTTTCCTTGTCTCTTGAATGCTGGGATTGAATTGCTTGTGACAGTGTGCATAGCTCAGATTTTTCTTTTTAAAATACCCTCAGTTTATCAAGGTCATATAATTAATTAGCCAATTATAATTTTAACAACATTTTTATGAGGCATTCATTTGAGTTGCAGGTATTGAATGATTTGCAAATTGTAATAGCAAAAAGTAATTGTTTTGAAATACTGTTCTGAATCACTTAAATATAAAAAATATCCCACTACTAAGGAAAATATTTGAAGAGGCATAATATTCTTATAGAAATAGAACAAATGAAAAATGTGCAGGTAAATTTATTAAGAAATGTGCAAAAGCAAATAAGTTGTTTCATAATGAAAAAGTAGGAAAAATATTGAAATCTAATATTTTAATTTGATAAAACTATCAATTTTGCATGTATCAATAAAAAATATCAAGAGATTTTATATTTGGTTGAATGGCTCAGCAGTTAAAATACATTCTGTACTTGGAGTGTAATTGACTTGAACTTATGAGCTATAAAATATGTATTTATTTTATAGAAAAATAATGTATAACCAAATGTGAGATTTGTAAATTTTACTAAGAAAGAAATAAATCTTCTTAGTCACTGCATTATACTTTTAGCATACATGATTTAGGTAGAAAATAATATACATCAAGAAAATCTCAAATACAGACAAAATTCTATGACTAACTTGTTGATTTATTTATAAATTAGCAATTTTAAACAAAAATGTCTCTTTATTTAGTATACACTGTGAATATTTAGCATAAATATTTAACTAAAATTATGTTATGTAAATTAATTGTAATTTATATAACAGCTGTTAATGGTATTTTGTACTATTTCCTAGTGTGACTAAGGACAAAATAACAAAACCTAGGAAAAAAATTAAAGCAACACAATATTAACAGCTATGTAACATATATAACAGCAAATAAATATTTTCATTTATTTTATATCTTTCCCAGTGTAATAATGCCACCCTAAATGTTACTAAGAATTTAATATATTTCAAACACCAAAGACTTCATGAGAAATTTGATCTTAGTCCCTTGTCAGTCTGAACTTCATTGTTTAAGTTTTTTCTAAGGCTTGGGCATGATGAATTCCTCTGGAAATTTAAAGACAAATAAAAATATAGAGGAAAAACCAAGAAAAGCATGATGAGAGAAGGATAACCTAATACCCTATTTTATTTCTTTCTGGCTTATTCAAGACAAAACAGCTAAGTCTGGAATGTTTTCCACTTTTTCCCAGAAAAAAAATCACAGAAATATTCACCAATATGTTGCCTATATGTAGCATTTTTTTTCCTGAATATTGTCCTCAATACTAAAGAACAGACTGATTCAAAGCAAAGTTTTCGTGAAATGTTTTCTCAGGAAAATCTGTTTCAGTTGCTAAAGAAACTGCCACCTCTCACCATCTGTGGCTGGATGTCTCTTGCCAAGCTTTTCTCTTGTTTTTATGTAGATGTTGCCTTTGTCTCTCGTGTTTTCCAAACATGGCAGACTCTTCTATCAGTTACATTCTTTAGCAAAATGTGTTTTACCGTTCTACTAAATAATATTATGACCCATATTTACAAACGTTTATATTTTTCATCATACATCTTCATACTTAATGTACTATGTCACAGTAAAATCCAAGTGGAAGAATACACATATGTTAAAGACTATCACCCAAACAATGAAAAAGTGACATTCAGAAAGAATATAGATTACAAAAATGTTGAATATACAAAAGAAATAAAGAACTCATAACGGAATTAAATGCATTAAGTAGTTGATAAGTGTGGTAGTTTGAATAAAAATGGCCCCCACAGATCCATAGAGAGCCTCATCATTTGGAGGTGTGCCCTTGTTTGAGTAGATGTGGCTTTATTGGGATAGGTGTGGCATTGCTGGAGTAAGTTTGGCTTCCTTGGAGGAGGTCTCTCACTAGGGTTGCATTTTGAAGTCTCAGACACTCAAGCCACACCTAGTGTGGCAATCCAATTCTGGTGCCTGTGGATCCAGTTGAAGAACTCCCAGTTTGCTCTCTAGCACCCTTGTCTACTTATATGCCACTGTGCTTCCTACTATGATGATAATGGAATATGGCCGGGCGGTGGTGGCACACGCCTTTAATCTCAGCACTTGGGAGGCAGAGGCAGGCAGATCTCTGTGAATTCGGGGCCAGCCTGGGCTACAAGAGTTAGTTCCAGGAAAGGCTCTAAAACTACAGTGAAATCCTGTCTTGAAAAACAAAAACAAAACAAAACCAAAAAAGAAAATGGACTAAACATCTGAAATGTAAGCCACCAACTTTTGAATGTTTTTCTTTATAAGAATTGCCATGGCCATGGTGCTGCTTCACAGAAACAAAACCCTAAGGCAATATGAAATATTGGAATTGACTAAGGGTAACAAATTATTCAAATTGAAGAAAGTTACACATTCTTCAGGAAAAACAATATGTTCATTTCAAAGCAAAACATGTAAAAATAAATGTTTTTGTTTAAACATTGATACAAAATGTTTAAATATCAAAACATATAGGAAAATTGGGAAAAATGAATTACCTCTAGAAAGTAATGAAGATTCCCTACACAGGAATATTATTATTTCTACTTTTAGCTCTTAGAGTTTAAATTATCCATCTTGAAAACTATGAGAAAAGTGGATTATATCTATATCTATGTCTTGTGTGTATGTGTGTGTGAGAGAGAGAGAGAGGGGGATATTCCTATCTTTGAGCAACAAGTTTAAAAGAAAAATAAACGAATATGGTTGTTTTGGGCTGATTTTCAAGTCTCAGTAGTTTTCGTTGGTTTATGAACGATAAAGAAAAATTAATAAGTATACAAGCTTTCCAAATTTTTGTCAGTGTCAATGCCTTTAATACACATTGTGTTTCACCTGGTTAGTCATTATTTATTATCTATGAGACTCACAAATTCACTATTCAATGTGAATTTTATTGAGACACTATCATATGCCAAGCTATATTTGTGTAGATATATATCTAGCAGCCTTTTCCATAGGAAATAATAAATACTAAGAAATAATATGCCTTACAACTATGTACAACATAGACTTTGATAAGTGCTAGACAATTCAACCTATCAGCTGTTAGACGCTTTAATATGTTGACACAGAGAAAGTCATTTTCTTCAATTTTAAACCAATTTGAAGCCAGTAAGCTCGAACAAGTAGTTCAAAACCCTTGGCTACACAGGTTCCCTTGACAGACTCATGAGTTACAAAAATATTTGTAGACATGATCAGGAGACAGAGATTCATGGAAGGAAGGAGTGAGAGGGAGATAATAAAGGGTAGATTGGAAAATGTATCCCTGTGGAAATGACTGAAATTGTCTAAGAATTAAATTAGCAAAAAAAAAAAGTTGACTAGAGTAGCAAAATATTTTAAAGTGTGTATTTTAAAAGTGCGAGCAAATTTTTAATAGTCTTTAGCAAATAATTTTTCTGTATGGTAAGAATTATAGTTTGTTTTTGAAATATCCTCTATATGTTTTTATAGTTGAATAGTTTTCTCCATTTGAAGTTGTTATTTTTGTAGCCGTAGAAGCCTACTAGCCTGAAGTAGTGGTTCAATGTTTGCAGTATACTGGGTTATAACCTGGCTCTTTTCTAGGCTGGTTTCTCTGTTTCATGCTACTGAAATATAGACATAACATTCTTTCACCAGGCATTCTTTTTAAACATGGTGAACTCATTCACTGGAACCATAATCCAGAAATCTCCTTAATTTCATTCTGTCAAATAATTTGTAACTAACACAATAACTGCCTAAATTAAAGTAAACAACTTCATTCATTAAACAATGCATATCTTGAAAGCATTTTGTAATGTCAAAACTTTAAAATAATTGAATTTAAGCTAATAGACAAACAAAAGTTACAGAGGAACCGAGACAAGAACATGCATGTAAAGTCAAATGGAATTTCCATATATATATTTGATGTTGAAATGCAATTGTCAGTTTGTTTTAGTTTATATCATTTTGCTCATTTTATGAATCTATATCTAGAATATTTAGAGCACCACAAATTCATTACAGAAAGAAATGAAAAGTATGTTTACACTTAAATAATATAAAAATATGATAATAGAAATTTAGTAGAAAATAAAATTGACTTAAACAAATATTATATAAAAATAAAGAGAAAATATGCAATAGAATTATAAAAAAACTATGGTTTATTCTTGAACACAGTATCTCAATAAAAGAAGTATAACAAAGACAGTTTTGTTTTACTCTCATACAATTTAATAAATAGAAACGGTGTGAATTGAATGAGAAATGTCTGTCATAGGCTCATATATTTATACACTGAGTCCTCACTTTAGACATTTTGGGGGAAGAATGTGGAACTATTTTGAGCTTTGCTTGAGGAAATACATCATTGAGAGCAAGGTGATCCAAGAAGTACAGTATGTTTTTTATCCTCTCATAGAACTTGGCAAGTAATATGTGATAAGCATTCAAGCTATACTGGTTTGAAGGCATGGATGGGTAAATGGCAGCATCTGAGACCTGACATCTATTGGTATGATTGGAGTATCAGCAGAGATGTGCTTTGAGAAAATTGGTGAGAGTCAAGAATCCTTTTCATCGGAGGATGCCCGATGCTGAAGATGCTGAGATCATGGGCTATTGTCAATGACTGTAGCAAATGTGAAGTAGAGACAGGCTATATCTATAACAACTTATATGTCCTGTTGATGTCAGAACTGGATATATGAAGCTGCCTAAGTCCTTTGGATTCTAGAAATCCATGAGTAATTACCACATGCCAAGTATCCAGCCACAACATTTAGATAAACACTACTGTATTTAGTTTGGATAAAGAGTGATTGTTTTTATATAATAATTCTTACATTTGGGAATAAAAAATATGCAGTTTGTTTTAGATTTACACTCACCCATAATTAATAAACTCTAGATTTACAAAGAGACTTTGAATTTTGAGGTGCTATAGTTTTGGGGGGAAGGCTTTAGTTATTTTAAATGATGTACTATGTTTTATTTTATGATGTTAATGTGAATTCTTGAGAGACAGAATAGAAGTGCATAGTTTAAAGAGAGATGCCTGTGTTTCAAGAAGCATGAGGTGGGATATCCTAGACAGTTTTACCTCTCAAATTTACACAACTAGTTATTTGAGAAAAGAGTAGAAATTGAAGGTCTTCCCAAATCAGAATGGCTTGTAGGCACATTTTAGAGGATTATCTTGAGTATTAATTGAAAATGAAGACCAAAGATATTGTGAATAGAAGTATATGACCCAGTTTTATACATGAGGCTCTCTGAGTATGAAACTGTGACCATGGATGCAAGAAACAGTCTTTTATGCTTTCTGATTCAGGAACTTATTTCAGTATACTTCATGATTCCCCTCAAAATTGGGCTATAATATAGAAATGAGAGAGAAAGAGGAGACCCATAGAGAGAGATAGAGACACAGAGAGAGAAACAGAGATAAAGAGACAGGGACAGAGATAGAAAGAGATAAAGAGACTGGGGCAGTGGCAGAGATCAAGGGGGAGAGCATCTAAGGTTTTAAAATTAAAGCTCAGATGCAATTCATTTAGAGACACGACATCAGGTTTTCAGTGCTGTGTTTCCAATATTGATTGTACAGTTCACTGTTAAGTTGAGTCTCAGATAAGATTTAGGATTTTGAAGATGTGTAGAATATCTGGGTCTTCTATTCAGTTCCATTGGTCCTCCTGTCTGTTCTTATGCCAGTACCAGGCTGTTTTCAGTACTGTAGCTCTGTAGTATAGTTTGAAGTCAGGGATTGTGATGCCTCCAGAAGTTCTTTTGGATTTTGGAATTTTGTACAAGTTTTGGGATTGTGCAGGACTATAGGAACTTTTAAATTGTACTACATGCATTTTGCATCATGGGAAGAAAATGAAGTTAAGATTTAAAAGGTGAAATAATGTATTTTGAATGAGAAATAATCTGCATAGACTTATTAAGGTCTTGAACGTTTTTGTCCTCTGTTGTTGACATTATTTAGAAAGTTAATGGAAACTTTAAGTGATAAATCCTTGCTGGATAAACTTCTGTCAAGCTTTGGTGTTTCCAAACATGGACTCACTTTTTCTGTTCTCTCATTCTCTTGTATGTGGATGAAATATGGTCAGCTTGCTTCCTGAGTGCCAGACCAGTCTCATTCATCTCCTGCCAGGACATTGCCATCATAATGGGTTGCATTCCCTGTCAAAGTGTAAACAAAACAAAACAAAAAACAAGCAGATGTATCCAGAAGTGTATTTTTTCTCCAGGTACTCTAACATCATACCTCCCCCGCAAAAAATAGTAGCAGAGAAAGAAACAAGTATTATAAAATACAGAAACTATTTTCATCATGAAATGTGGCCAAGGATATATTGAGTATAATTAGATGTTTAAGCAATGACAATTGTCTATATTATTGTGATTGTTATGTGAGTATAAATTTTTCAACCTCTGATTTTCACATGAGCACAAAATATAACAACAACAAGTACAATTAAAGTTAATAAAAGATTTACTCTTAAAGAAAAATAATAATTAGTGGTAAATAACAAATGTGGAGTAACAATTTTCAATGAATTGACACCACTTCATCTCAAAGGAAAGAAGTTTTACCTGAATATACATATATTTCACAAAGATTCAAATGAGAAATATATTCATAATCATGAAAATAATGTATCACTAGGATATGAAAAATTATGGAAATTTCTAAGACCAAATTAATATGCTTAAAGTTGTATCCAAATGATACCCAAAAGGACAAACTACAGCATAAAGAGTACTTATAATGAAGAAAACTATACGCAAATATGAACTTTCAGGTAAATACAATAATATCTTCTGAACTTAGGTATGTGAGGTTATAGATATGTTAATTGGTTTGATTGTGGTAATCATTTCAAAATGTATATGTATATCAAAACATCATCTTATAAACTTTAAATACATATAATTTTATGTGTTAATTACAGTTCAATAAAGCAGGAAAAATGTCTTCTGAGGTTTAAAATGTATGTAGATTATGCATGCCAGCATCGATGCAAAAGGTAATGGATGTAAATTGGCTCACAGAGCATAAGGTGTTTGCATTGTATCTAGCTGAAAGGAATTAAAAAAAATGATACCTATTGTAATATAATAAACATAATACAATATAACAATAAGCATACATATATGTGATGGTACTTTAAAATGTATGATTAAATTGATGAGACCAAAAGATGGCCCTGTTGAATAATCCAAACTATCAAATAATCAATAAAAGAAAAATGAATAAATTTACAAAATTAAATGTACATATATTAGATTTAGTTTTGTATATATCAATAATAATAAAATAGGTAAATGCACCAGGAAAATGCAAGCATTGTGATATAACATGAAGCATATTGTAATAACAAAACCTATCAAAAGTATTTTTTCCTATTTTGTGAAATTAAAAGAAGCCTCAAATTGAAAGAAAAACATTTAGCAATTCAAATACTCTTATTTGGTTTTTTAGAAAATTTAAAAAATCTCCAATTGAATGAAGAGGTAAGTGAACAAAACCCTTTATGAGACTGTCTAATTATTAAAAACCAATTGAGAAATAACATGGGTAACAGAAATGAGGATAATATAAAAAAATCAGCTAAGTAGTCTATAAAATGTTTTTAAAAATCAAAGAAATCAGACAGAATAGAAACACTGAGAGTAAAATTGTCAAAAATATGTGTATTTGTTGATTTATTATTTATTCTGTGTAAGATTTATAGTGTAGACATCCATGCCCTGGAGTATATATGGAAGTGAAAAGAAAACTAACTTCTCTCCTTCCTCCATGTGCATCCCTAGAACCAAACACAGTTCAAAAAGTTTGGCATAAATACTTTTATTCACTAAACCATTTTCCTGGAACTTTTCTTTGGTTTACAAGTATTTAACTAACTTAAAATGTGGACACAACTCAATGATAATAAACATATTAAGACATGGCCATTATTTAATTAAATAATAATACTCTCCTCTTCAATTTAAAAAATATAGAGCTAATTCCAGCTCCAGTTAATTAATTTAAGAAGAAATTTTAGTATGCCACTATAGGTACAATTGACCCAATGGTACAAGGGGGTTATATATTAAGATTTCTAGAGATTTACAAAGTTGTTGTTCATACAAGTAACAGAAAATATATAAATTGATTTTAGATTCAGGCATGTACATGCACAAGCATAAATGTATGATCACAAGCAAGTAAACAAACATATAAATACCCATGCACAATGTAGGTGTGTAAAAAAGAAGAAAAATGTTTTTATACAGTCTATATATCTTCCTAAAACATAGCAGCATTATTTGTAATAGCCAGAACCTGGAAACAACCTAGGTGACCCTCAATGGAAAAATGGATCCAGAAAGTGTGGAATATATACACATTAAAGTACTACTCAGTGGTAAAAAACAATGACATCTTGAATTTTGCATGCAAATAGATGGAAATAGAAAACGCTATCCTGAGTGAGGTAACCCAAACCCAAAAAGAATATTATGGTATGTACTCACTCATTAGTGGACCCTAGCCATAAACAAAGAACATTAAGCTTAAGGCTCACAAGCCTAGAGAAGCAAAATAGCAAGGTGAACCCAAAGAAAAACATATATAGATCCTCCTGGAAATTGGAAGCTAACAAGATCACCGGGCAAAAGGTGGAGGCACGGGAATGGGAAGAGTGGTGTAGGTAGGGGTCAGAGGAGGGGGTGAAACGGAGAGAGGGAGGGAGAAGGGAGAAGGGATGGACTGGAGAGAGCTTGAGGGAGTGAGAGGGTGGAGATGGAGGAAGGGTGGTTGTTGGAGAAGGGAATAAGATAGCTACATTAAGGGAGTCATTTTAGGATTGGCAAGAGACTTGGCTCTAGAGGGGATCACAGGTGTCCACGGGATGTCCCCAGTTAGGAACTTGGGCAGCAGAGGAGAAGGTGCCTGATCTATCCTTGTCCCATAGTCACATTGATGAATATCTTGATCATCACCATAGAAATTTCGTCTGATCGATGGAGATAGAGACAGAGACCCACATTCACATCAGAGCAATGGACTGAGCTCCCAAGGTCCAGTCGAAGAGCAGAAGGTGGGAGAAGATGAGCAAGGAAATCGGGACCGGGAGAGGCTGGTCCACCCACTGAGACAGTGTGCCTGATCTAATGGGAGCTCACCAAATCCAGCTGGACCAGGACTGAATGAGCAGAGGATCAAACCGGAATCTCTGAATGTGGCTGTCAATGGGGACTGACTGAGAAGCCAATGATAATGGCACTGGGATCTATCTCTTCTGCATGTATTAGCTTTTTGGGAATCTAGTCTATATGGATGCACACCTTCCTAGGCCGGGATGGAGTGTGGAGGGCCTTGGGCTTCCCACAGGGCAGGGTACCCTGCCCCCTCTTAAGGAAGCAGAGGGAGGGAAGAGGGTTAGTGGGGGAGCGGGTGCGGACTGGGAGAAGTGGAGGAAGTGTAAATTTTTTTGAATGAAAAATAAAAGAATATAAAAAACAAACAAACAAACAAAAACCCATTATCTCCCAAATAGACAAGAAACATTTTGTACATCTAGTTAAACTCTGATATGTGAGATACTTTCTACAGGCAGTTATGAAGTCTTAATAAACTACTGAACATTATTATAGTTAAACACAAAACCACATCCATTCTCCTGTATCTCATACTTCACATAGTTTGCTGTTATTTTGAGATTCATAATCTGAAATTGACAACACATTATTTAAATACAAGAGTAAATTATAGAATTGTTTTTCTTATCATATAGTTGTTATTCTGTGGTTTTTTTTTACAATCTGTGTAACTGGTTAGAAACAGATGGTTACGAGGTAAGTAGCTCAACTTACAAATAATTTTTTTAAAAAATCATTATGATTAGGCATGGTGTATGCTTTTTCAATGTCATACAGTGGTGAGGGACATTGAGCATATACAAAACACATGGGAACTTTACTGAGCTTGTTCTTTGCATCTACGTCCACTTCAAAATAAAATTTCAAAATAAAAACAAGGGTAATGACATTAATCCACTTCCAAAGCTGAATCTTTCTGACATATTCCCTGTTAATTTTTCTACTACTATATATTATTAAAATAGCAATGATAGTTCAAAGTAGATTTACAGAAAATGACAGGTCCTGTTTGACTCATGGACCAGGGGAAGAAAAAGAAAGACAACAAAGCTTGTGCTGGGTTCCTCATACAGGCTTTCCCAGGAGCACACTTCATGTGCATGTCTAGTTTCCCTTTACAGTGTTTCTAAGTAATTCCCCATAATGTCATAACAGGATCCTTCCCTCTTTCCTTCCTTTTCTCCTTCCTAACTTCCTCCTTCCCTCCCTCCCTCCCTTCCTTCCTTTCTTACTTCAATCATTAATAACAATAACTTGACTTAACACCCAGAACTCTGGAGGACAAAGCCAGGACCAATTTTCCAGGATTACATAGCATTGAGAACATGTCAACAGAGGGCAGCATACTGGACTACACAGAGGCCTACATTCTGTTCTCTATGATAGTGTAAGAACCTAATGCAAATTCCTTGAGAAAACACCAATGTCTTAATTTCAGGAACATGGAGCATCTTTGCTACTTTTCCTGTTAATCTGCAATTTCCCCCCTCCCTCCACTCCTCCTATCTTCCATTCCTCCTTGCTCCTGTCCCCTCACCTCTACTTCACTTCTGTTTCCCATTAAAAAAAAAAAAAAAAAAAAAAAGGCAGGCTGCTGTGGGAAATTCTACAGCCAGTAGCCTTTAAGTTACCTGCCCACTTGGGCATGGCCTCTTATACAATTTATGTCTATCTAAAGTGCATGTCCCCGGCCTCTTTTCCAGCTGTGGGATTAGGTTGCTGTTCTCCGTGCAAGCAGACGATATTGATTTGTGACTCTACCCCTAAATAAATAAACCTCAATTATTCTCAATTCTAAAAAAAAAAGAAAAGAAAAGAAAATGATAGATCTTAATAGATTCTTGGAAAGTTATCAGAAGATATTTTATTAAATAAAGCCGTACTCAGAATTTCTAAAGTTATTTAATGGATATTAATTAAAATGTAGGTGGCAGACTCTAAGTTTGGATTTTTCTATAATGATATTTCATAGCATGATTTTTGTAGAAAATTATAGTGATTTCATTAAAAGACTTATAATGACATATATGTAAAAAATGAATCACGGAAAATGGCTGTATTTAATATATATATGCATGATTCATAATATTTAGGTTTAAAATATATTCTTATTTGCTTATATAAAATTATGTGTTAATAGTTTACATGTTTAATGGGTACACATCCATGTAAATTGATAATACATTGTTGAAATTTAACATTTGGTTGATAAACATAAGATGAAATGCTGTTTGCTTGCATGTAAATGCCTTATTTTAACACAAAAGTTATCCTAAAGACACTCTGTACTAAAATTGATTGGACTTTTATATATAACAATATATTTTAATTTAAATCAATAATTTTAGTACTGTAATACAACTCAGATATTAATATTCTAATTATAGAGTATGTTTTAAAGACATCCTGTCTTTATCATGGTAAGAGTCATTTATGCCTTGGTGATCATCTGTTCTGTTGACTTGGGTGTGTACATGGGTGTGTATGGTGTGTGCTCATGCTATCATCCTAAAAGTCCGTTTCAAAGTCATCACAGTGATTTTTGAGAAAGAATTAAAAAACATTTGAAAATAGAATGAAAGTTCATTTTGTTTCTAGCAAAGGTTATTTCAGTTTCTAATTAAAAACTTCCATAGCGTTAACATATTCTTTAAACAAAAGGATGATAATGGAAGCCCAAAAATTTTATTTTCTTGAATAATAGTAAAATAAAACAATAAAGATTTCCATCAGGCTATGTGTAGAAATGAAAATTAAACCTTTAAATATAAATTAATATTATATAAATTATCCTAATAAATTTCGCATAAAATCCGACATACCTAGTTGTATGTAGATCTTCCTAATTACTTAGGAGGAGATTGTCTCCTTAATGAACATAAACATCGTGAATCCACAAATTATAATACTGATGCCATTTAAGTATACGTGTCTCTGAACATGCCTATGTGTTCATTTCTGCAGATGAGTTTTTTTTTCCTCTGATTTCACCGCAATGAATTCCTATAGTCAAGCACCTGGAAGTAATTAACTGAAACACTTACTATATGCATAGGTATGGCTCAGGAGATCAAAAATATTCTTTATCTCATGTAAAATTCAATAGCTTCTCTACCACGAAACACTTTTGAGTTAAATGAAAATCATCATACTCAAATTTTAGCATCTCACTATGTAACATTCTATAAAATTCAATGTGGCTTTCTCTCTTTCTTTTTCTTATAAATGTTTTTACTTACTGTCTTTTTGGTTTTGTCTACTTGACAAAGATCAATTGTGAGATGTTTCAAATCTTTGGAGAATGAAAATAAAGGATTCTATTTTATGCTATGGAATTCTATTTTATGCCATGGGTGTCAGAAAAAAAGAAAACTGACAAGTTTTTCTTATTTTCTTGTCCAGATATAAGTTCTATAAAAGCGAGTTTTTGATCTTGCAGTAAGTATTTTGTAGTAAAATAAGATATAACACATAAACTAGAAAAACTCAAGCACATTTCAATTTTTTCAATAACTTATTCATCCATTAATTTAAAATAATTTATTATAGCTTGTTTATGATGTGAACTTGCGCATCAATATGTGTGTGTGAGCGCATGCACGTGTGTGTGTTTTCTGTATGTGAACAATGACACAAGTGTGCTTTGTATATGTGTGAAAATGGTAAGACAACTATTGGAAGTCAGTTCTGATCCCATTGTGGGTTTTAGAAATTGAACTCAGGTTCCCAAACTTGTGCAGTTAGCCTTTACCCACTACTCCATTTTTCTGACTTTCGTTCAGTAATTAAAATAGCTTGTATAATGTTCATTGTTCCATCAATGTATCTTCTCTGATGTTTATAAAAATCCCCAAATAGCTTATCTTTCAGGGTGTATTTCTGTGTCTGTCAGTTATTATCCTCCATCACACATGCACATCCTTAGTTCCAGATTTTACTAATGCTACAGAATTATAATTACTAAATATGGTATTAGATAAACTGAATTTTATCTCATTCTCTGAGTTTATTATGTCCAACACAAATTGTAATATACCAACATACTTTATTGAGAAATATTTTACATCATGAGATAATTCTAAATTTTGATGAATTTCAGAAAAAAGTCACAAATAATTGTCCAAATAGTTATAAATAGCTAATATCGAATAGCATTATTTTCCTTGTTCAGTAATTTACACATATCATCTCATATATATTTTTATATTGAACAGCAAATATTTGACAATTACCTCAAGATTTTTACAAATCATTGAAAATTCAATGTATTTTTTAAATCCTCTATATTTTTCTCAAACTCTGAATTAAGCATTAAAATGATATTTTATATAGATATACCCATATTGGATAATTTAGTATTACAGTTACTGCCAGCTGCAATTTATTAATTTCTAGAATGTTTCTAGGTACCTTGAGCTCAATAGACCTACAATGATTCCTTTTCAGACATCAGGGCAATAAACAAGGTTGAGCGTGCATATGATGGAGTGAAACCTCTAAAGTCACAACACAAATATTTGCTCTTCATAGCTTGATCGTTGCCTGTATTGTTAATGTGAGGGAAATATGATAACCACAGATTGTAAAGATAATCTTAAATTCTTGATTAGCAGTTTGGACATCCACATGCCTTTACTAGTAGTGCACATAGGAAGCATTGTTCCCTCTAAAAAATTCTCCATAGATGTAACTAGTTCAGTTTTTTTTTGTCCCTGGCTTTTCTAAGCAAAAGCAACTGTGATAATAGATTCTTTAGCTAGTAGGAGTTTAAATATGAGGTCTTCTGAAAGCTCCTTAGATTCTATTCACACTCTAGCCCACACTTAATTGTATGGTAGCATGCTTATTTCTTTTTCCAATCAAATCAAAATTATTCATCTGTATATTTTAACGCAGGATGTAAATCTGATATAGCCTCTTCACTCTCATATTTAAATATTGTTTTTCAGAAAAGACATGCTAATGTTTTGAGAATGCCTCATCAACAATAGAAGGAACGTGTTCCCCTCACACCTGTTTCCTCATTATAGAAACATTCATTCAGATTTTAGAAATCGTTTAATTGTTTTTAAACAGTATGCATACATCTGATAGCAAGCTTTCTTTATTTTTTTTCCATACATTGTTTTGTTTTATTTTTTCCATTCAAGAACATAATTAAAGAAATAAATTTTTTTTCCTTTCTTCCCATTCTCCCGGTCCCCTCCCACTAGCCCCCCACCCCTCCTCCCTCCCTCTTCTTCCTTGAAAGAGGGCATGGTGCCCTGACCTGTTGGAAGTCCAAGGCCCACCCCCATCCCTCCTGGCCTAGGAAGGAGTGCATTCAAAAAGACTCGGTTCTCAAAAAGATAATACATGCAGAAGAGATAGGGCCTGGTGTCATTGTTTGTGGGTTCTCCATCTGCCAACTTTCGCCGCCACATTCAGAGAGTCTGGTTTGATCATATGCTCATTCAGTCCCAGTCCAGGTAGATTGGTGCACTCCCATTAGTTCAGGCACACTGTCTCAGTAGGTGGACCAGCCCCTCACGGTCCTAACTTCCTAACTCATCTTCTCCCACCTTCTGCTCTTCACCTGCACCTTGGGGGCTCAATCCATTGCTCTGATGTGAATGTGGGTCTCTGTCTCTATCTCCATCCATCGGATGAAATTTCTCCCACATCT
Organism: Ondatra zibethicus; assembly: GCA_004026605.1. Lineage (NCBI taxonomy): Eukaryota > Metazoa > Chordata > Mammalia > Rodentia > Cricetidae > Ondatra > Ondatra zibethicus. The sequence continues at coordinate 30,500 of PVIU01021830.1, forward strand.
ATCCCCGCCCCTGGCTTCCAACTTTTGCTTGATGATCCTGTTTGCTTCCAACTTCCAGGAGGTTCTGTGTATGCTTTCTTTGGGTTCACCTAGGTATTCAGCTTCTCTGGGCTTGTGAGCTAAGTGCTTAGTGACCTTTATTTTATAGCTAGGGTCCACTAATGAGTGAGTACATACCATAATCATCTTTCTGGGT